>KE370777.1:21190-33192 GCA_000418225.1 Zizania latifolia
GGCAACCTAGGGTTCCATCCCTCTTCCTCCACGGGCTAGGGCTGGCTTCCTAGGGCGTGTACCCTTCTTCCCTACCCTTCCTCTCCGCACGGATCGAAGGTTTGCACGAGTTTCGTCTTTTTGTTTGGGCGTACGGTGCATTTTCTTTTCTGATCTTTTACTTGTGCTTTGGAGAGATTTGATGTGTTTCCAAGTGTCTTGTGTGTACCCAAAGATGTATTGATTGATTTGGAACACAAGGGAGGAGTTTTCACGGCAAAAGGAGAGTTTCCCCGGTGAAAATCGTGAAGAAATCGCGATTTGAGCTGTTCTGTTTTTACTGTAGCAACCGGAAGTTCCGGTTGTGCCGGAAGTTCCGGCCAGTCAGAACAGTTTGAAGCACGTTTGCTCGTCAATGACTACAGCGATTCGACCTCAGCATCCTCTACACCAAGCTTGCAGTAAAACCCTCAGAATCCTATATATTGTACTCAAATGTCATTCTGAGGTTATTACTGTGATCTAGGGTTTACTAATTGCTCACTGACACGTTACTTTTTCATGTTGCACAATGAATGTTGTTCTTTGTATTCTTGTGTTTGTTTCGTGTTAGTAGAGATCTTTGTTAGAAGTTCTGAGTTGAATACCTGTTGCTATTCTTGAAGAGTGCTTTTGAGTAGGTTTTGAGATATCAGCTTGCCTGGTGTGATCTTTATTGCACAATCTTGTGCTGAGCTTTCTTAAGTCACTTGCAAGGCTGATATTCTCGTTGTTAGAAGCTTTAGGGGTATTTGTATTTTCCACTGCGTTTTTAATTTGCGCCCATTCACCCCCCCCCCTCTGGTCGCCTTTTCGGTCCTACAACTCGGAAGTTCCGGGCCCTTCGATCGAAAGTTCCGAGCCTTTGAGCCAGAAGTTCTGGGTCTTGTTCAGTCACGTGTAGATTCTACGCCTAACTTGTTTTTGCAGAGAATGTTGTGACTGGTATGGCCTTGTGATGTATATGATGCATACGTGTAATTTTTATGGCTTACGTGTCATGGTTAATTGCAGCCCAAGGCTGTTCAAATATTGTACGACCTGCGCGTCGACATGTGATGCTTCTGCTCATATAATTAGTATAGTGCTATTAGGTGTAATAGACTGATACAAGTTCATGGAGGCCTAAAGCGTGATGACCCGAAAGACAGGAACCATAGAGATGGAGATCACCAAGTGACAAGAGCCATACTTTGTCATAGTTAATATGATTGCCTGTGTTGTTTACTTATGTTTCTGTCATACTATTCTTTCATGTACTGTGTACAGTAGGCATCGTTACCATATTAGAATAGTTTCCCTTAGAAAATTAAGAACCTTGATGCCCTTTCCAATAGCTACACCTACTAAGGATTTTAATCATTGTATGGTGGGTCTGCCAAAGCAGGGTGCCATCTTTTATCTTAACCAGTTAAGGTGGATGTCGGACAACCACATGCATAGTATTGGTTTGCTTAACAAAGCTATCAAAAAAGGTTTTGGGCTTTGGGGCATGGAGTTCGGCGTCAAGGCATTGGATGCTACCCCAACGAACAAGAGTCACATAGGGATATAATTAGCAAAGTGTTGCTTACCTATGTCACTAATCTTCTAGCAGTGATGCCAAAGCTCACTAGGAGTTATTTGAATATGGATCTTGTCCCACTACATGTCATAAGAGGAAAAGCGATTGTATATCATGTAGTGGAGCATCTTTTATTTGATAGAAGATTCATATAGCATAGTGCTGAACCTTGCATTTTTGTTGTAGATCATGGCACCTATTGCTAAGAATACTTCTATTTTTAATCTGCGATCAATTCTTAAAAAGGAAAAGCTTTCTGAAACAAACTTTATTGACTGGTATAGAAACTTAAGAATTATTCTCAAACAAGAGAAAAAGGAATATGTTCTAGAGGAGCCCCATCCTGATGAACCAAATGATGATGCATCTGCCGTGGATCGACGGGCTTATGAGAAGCATGCCAACGATTCAGTTGATGTCAGCTATTTCATGCTTGCCTATATGTCCTCTGAGCTTCAAAAACAATATAAGGACAGGGATGCCTACGATATGATCGTGGGACTCAAAGGCATGTTTGAGAACCAAGCACGGACTGAGAGGTACAACGTCTCAAAGTCTTTGTTTGCGTGCAGGTTAGCGGAAGGCAGCCCAGTCAGTCCTCATGTGATCAAGATGATTGGTTACATTGAGAGCCTGGAAAAACTTTGTTTTCCCTTGACCAAGAGTTGGCCACGGATGTGATTCTCTAGTCGCTCCCTGTGAGCTTCGAGGCATTCATTTTGAATTTTTATATGAACAGCATGAAGAAAAACATGGCTGAATTGCATGGGATGCTAACGACTGCTGAGGATAGCATTAAAAAGAATTCTAGTCATGTGATGATAGTTCAGAAGGATAGCAAGAAGAGAAAACATAAGGAAAAGACTAAAGCTTCAGATGTGATCTCGAGCTCTTAAGTCTAAACCAGCTGTCAAGTCCAAGACTGGCCCTGCTATTTCTGACACCTGCCACCACTGCCATAAGACTGGTCATTAGCGGAGGAATTGCAAGTTGTACTTAGAAGAACTCAAGAAAAAGAAGGAAAGTGTGACTTCTACTTCAGGTATAAATGTTATTGAAATTAATCTTGCTACTCATCCAAGTGATTCATGGATATTTGATACCGGATCAATGATTCATACTTGTAAATCATTGCAGTGACTGAATAAGACAAGGAAGTGTGCAAGAGGCGAATTGGATGTCCGCATTGGCAATGGTGCAAAAGTTGCTACGTTGGCTGTCGGCGTTTATTCTTTGTCGCTACCCTCAGGATTAGTTTTTGAATTGAATAATCATTATTTCATTCCTGCCTTGGGCAGAAACATCATCTCTTCTTCATGTTTAGAGGAAGACGGTTTTGAATTCGTAATAAAGAACAAGTGTTGTTCGATATTTTTGGATGGTATGCTCTATGGTGTTTGTCCATTGTCAAATGGCTTATATATTCTGAATCTTGAGGATACACATGTTTATAACGTTATAACAAGAAGCCTCAGCTTAATGATTTGAATCCTACCTATGTTTGGCATTATCATTTAGGTCATATAAATGAGTAGCGCATGTAGAAGCTCCATAGAGATTGGCTTCTGGAGTCATCTGATTTCGAATCGTTTGGCACATGTGAGTCTTGTTTACTTGGTAAAATAACTAAGACGCATTTCACTAGTCAAAGTGAGAGGGCAAATGAATTGTGGGCCATTGTACATATTGATGTATGTGGACCAATGAGTTCTACTGCCAGAGGTGATTTTTAGTACTTCATTACTTTTACCGACAACTTTAGTAGTTTCGGTTACATCTACTCAATGAGGCATAAGTTGGAATCCTAAATAATGGGAGAGACGTCTCTGGGCCCCTCGAGATAGTTAGATTAGAAAAGTGCATGGCCATGCCACTATAATCAAAGAGTTGATCATGATTAATCCACTACTTGATCGAGTGAAGTGTCGAGCTATCAACAAGGGTGGCATGAATCTCGCCTTGAGCTTGACTGATGTCGTGTTGTAAAGGGTTTGGTGCGTGAGTATATCAAAGTTCAGAAAATATGATTTTCTCTTTGTATGCTTTTGAGGGTCAATATGTGCTACTAGGTACCGCTATTGATCAGCGATCCAGAAAAGGTTTCCGGGTAGCAGTCGTTAGCATATGAACCTATTGAGTCACATGTTTAAGGGGATGGGATTTAAAGCTTGCAAGAATTAGCTCTTGTGTAGTGGGAGATTGATGAAAATATGCCCAAGAGAATTCTAGGGAACCGGAAGTTCTGGCTTGAGGCTGGAAGTTTCGGGTTCTAGAGCATCCAGAAGTTCCGATTAGACCGGAAGTTCTGGGCCAGCCTCAGTTTTGATTTCTGGAGCATCTGGAAGTTTCGGTTAGACCGGAAGTTTTGGGCCTGCCTGAAAGGTGTGTTCTGGATAAACCGGAAGTTCCGAGTGAGACCCGGAAGTTTCGGGTCGAAATAAATTCGATACAGAATGTTATTTTCGGAAGTTCCGGTTGGACCGAATGTTCGAGACAGAAATAAATTCATACAGAAGGCCATTTTCGGAAGTTTTGAGCCTAGACCAGAACTTCCGGGCCAGATGAATAGATTAGATCTGTTGGGCTTTAATACTGATTAAAGGCCCATGAGAGGGCACTATATAAGAAGAGGAGGGGCTAGGACGACAAGACTGCTGTTGCTTGTTGCTTTGACCTAACCCTAGCCACCACCTCTCCTGGATACATCGGTTGTGGCCATCTCTCCCTTAATCTCTCGTGCTATACTAGCATGCCGGTTTGAGGTGATTCTGTCCCTGTACATGTGGATAACGTAGAGGCGCCGCTGCTACTACGGTGTTGATCTTCCCGTGGAGGTAGCCAGACTACATCGTCTTCGTCATAGACTAACAAACGAAACTGACCGGAGCCGATCGAGAACGCGCTTCATCAACTCTACTTCCGCTGCCCTAGCGCGTTTCTAGGCTAGAGGTAATGATCTATAATCCCATTACACTCATGGTTCCTAGGCGAACGGAATAATTTTTTTTGAAATTAGCGCTAGCGTAGCCTCCCCATAACCCAACAAAGGTATGTCACTAGCTGAGAAGTCATGGGTTGATCACGATAAGTTTCGCAAGTCCTATCCCAATTTTCAGCTCGAGGACGAGCTGATTTTAAAGGACGGGAGAGATGTCATGGTCAACCGAGGAGGAGGAGGAGGAAGAGGAGGACCTTAGGAGGAGGAGGAGGAGGAGATGCAACCCGAGGCAGCGGCAAGTATGGTCGGCCATGCGCGACAGAACGGAGGGCAGAATGGAGGCCACGCGTGACAAAACAGACGATAGAACAGAGGCCACACGGGACAGAATGGATGGCCAAGACAGAATAGAGCACGGGATAGAACGGTTGGGCCGACGGGGAGCACGACGAAGGCTATGGCGATGAGGGCTAGGGTTAGGGTTGTGCGTGAAATAAAAGCGTGCGGTTCACTTTAGGCCCGCCTATTTAGAAGCAGGAGTCATCAGTGATGGGCGGTAGTTACTGCTCGTCACTAATGACTTTCCTCAGTGACAGGCGGTAGCTACCTCCCATCACTAATGATCAAGAGCACTTAGCACAACACTTGTGCAGTCACCTATGAAAGTGACCGCACAAGTTTTGTGCTGATTGTTCAATGATGCCATGGATCAGCTTATGTGGGATGAAGCCTGGTCCGACGCATTCACACACCGGTGGATGTGTTGAGCCAGGCAATATCCACCGTAAGTCTCGATGGCCAAGAAAGAAGAGAAGTAGGAGAAAGGATTTTGGTGTTCTGAAGTCCAAACACAGGCAGCCAAGGTATTTAAAGGGGCTGCACTCGTGGCAATTAATGGTGGCATCTACTTATCTCCACTAACTGCCTGCAGTAATGAGCTGAATTTTGCCAAATTATTAGTGATGTGCGGTACTTGTTGCCTGTCGCTAATGACTTAGCAATAGTGATGGGCATTGCGTGCCACCCATCACTAATAATTTGGCAAAACACTTGTCCAGATTTCAACTTATTGTCACAGATATGACTTGCCACAAAATTCCATTGCGAGTATATTACCCAAATCAGTATGACATACAAATCACCCATATCTTAGTATTTGAACTTCTATTCCACATATATATTATACAAATCAGTATAAGTACATCTTACACTTAAAATACAAATGTTCACGAAATTATAATGAAGATTGATCATCGCAACACAACACTTGTATATACAATTTAACCTTTACACCTTCTATTTTCTTACTTTCTTAACATACAATCCTTCAGAATGGTCGGAACATAGGTACGGAGTCTTCTCATCTGGTTTAACCTATGGCATAATTGTGGTGGCAAAAGTAGGTATCGCATCAAACTGATTGTACTCATCCAAAAGGAGGTATCGCATCAAACTGATTGTAATCGTCCTCATCAACAACATTTTCAACACCCATAATCCATCTTTTTCCAGCTAGGACGACATGAAGCTTCTTATTTGTCATCAGGCACATAAAATACTTGAGCAACTTGTTTAGCGAGTATGAAAGGTTCTTTTTATAGCCGACTTGAGTTAGATTGACACTAGTGAATCCATACTTATCGACCGTAATGCCTTTTGTTCCATTGACCCAGCAGCATCGAAACAGAGGTACCTTGAACCCTAGGTAATCAAGTTCCCAAATCTCGTCTATCTGACCGTAATATGTGCTATTTACATTGTTGTTGTCATAGGCATCTATACAAACACCACTATTCTGGTTTGTTCTCTTCCTATCTTGATCAACTGTATGGAATGTATAACCATTTATATGGTAATCTTGATATGTTGTAACTATGTTTATAGGGCCTACTGCTAGCTGCCTGATCGATTCACTCACTGGGGTGCTTGAGCGTGCGATCCGATCTCGAAACTAACTGTTGAACCTTTTCATGTGATCTCTGTAGAAAGCATGTGATTGTGCTCAACGATGTATGGTGACACTTCGCTCGACTATTGCAACATGAGGAAATGAGCTTGGTCATATGCCTTTGGAGGAGGAGTGATTGTTTGCTTGCCCAGGATTCCTTGACCTGCTAGTCTACCCTCATGGCGAGAGTGAGGCACACCAATTGGGTTATCCAGGTCTGTGCACTCGACACACTACTCTACTACCTCCTCGCTAGAGTAACTCTATGCGATGCAACCCTTGAGTGAAGAATGGTTCCTAACATACTTCTTTAGAATACCCATGTATCTCTCGTACAGGTACATCTGATGCAAGAAAACAGGCCCAAGAAAGAAAATTTCTTTGATGAGATGTGAGGTGAGATGTACCATAATATTAAAGAATGACGGAGGAAGGTACATCTTAAGAAGGGAGAGAGTCAAGAATTATTTTTTCTCTAGTTCTTACAGCGTTGTTGGGTCGAGTACTTTCTATCTAATTGCATTGAAGAAAAAACATAGACTCATTATAGCCTCACTTACCCCCACTGGTAACATATTTCTTATTCTGACAGCAATCATCTGAGTCAGCATCACATGACAATCGTTAATTTTCATTCCACCAACCATCTTAAGCTCCTTTAGGTTGACAAGTTTGCTGATATTCGACGAGTAATCTAATAGAACTTTAATGCTATGTAAGAATTCACAAAACTCCTTCCTCTCCTTCCTAGAAAGGGTGATACAAGATGGAGGCAAGAACTTTTCTCTATCTGTCTGCTGTGAATGTAGCTCCGGTCGTAAACCAATTTCCTTAAGATCCGCTCTAGCATTCTCATGATCTTTTGTTTTGCCTGGCATATTTAGCATTGTTCCGAGGAGACTGTCACACATGTTTTTCTCAATATGCATTGTATCGAAGGAATGGCGAACATCTAGGTATTTCCAATATTCAAGCTCCCACAAAATTGACATCTTGTTCCACATTCCATCACAACTGTTGGAAACACGTTTTCGCTTGCCGAGTATAACATTTATGCCCTTTACCTGGTCATATACCTCTGCACCTCTGAAATACCTGGGAGGCCCTCCTTTCTCTACAGTGCCATCAAACTGTAGCTTCATTCTCCTATATGGGTGTTTCATTGGAAGAAAAAGTCGATGGCGCATGTATACTATTTTCTTAGAGTGGTTCAACTATGTGATCGATGTTTCCTCCAAGCACTGTGGGCAATATTCACCTTTTCTTTTGTTTTGTCCAGGCAAGTTACGATGAGCCGACAGGTCATTTATTGTGATAAACAACATGACATGTAGCTAGAAGTACTCCTGGATGTACTTGTCCTAAACCTCAACACCTACGTGCTATAGAGTTTTCAGATCATCCACCAAGGGTTTGAGGTATACATTGATGTCATTGCCAGATTGTTTAGGACCAGTGATCAAGATCAATAACATGATATATTTACACTTATTTTAAAGCCAAGGTGGAAGGTTGTATATAAACAGTAACACTAGCCACGTGCTGTACGCACTGCTCATGTTACCAAAGGGGTTCATGCCATCTATACTCATGGCAAATCTAATATTCCTGTAATCGTTAGCAAACCATTGAAATGTGGTATTAATTGTTCTCCACTGATCATAATCTGCTGGGTGTTGTATCATCAAATTATTCTTATCACCCACTTTGTGCCACCTCAGCTATTTAGACTCATTGGCATTTGCAAACATCCGCTTCAGATGGAAAATTACAGGGAAATATCATATCACCTTCCTCGGAACTTTCCTTCTCTTACACCCATTGTCCAGTTCATCATTATTTTTTCTATTCTTGAATCGATGTGTCCCACATGTTAGAAATCTATCAAGGTCTGCATACTCTCCACAAAACAGAACATAATCATTCCTATATGCATGTATTTTCTCTATGTCCAACCCTAGAGGACATAGGATCTTCTTAGCACCATATATAGTGATAGGCACCTTATTCTCTTCTAGCACCTGGTCCCTCAGCAAATTTAATAATACTTTAAAACTCATATCGGACCATCCGTATGTCGACTTCATTTGTAGCAATGTCAGGACCGTGTATAAGATCATGTGCTTCTCTTTGCGGCTAGGATAGATCGGTGTTTTTGAGTCTCAAACAAGTTTTTGGAATTGGGCAAACTCTCATTTAGAATATGCAACTTGTTCCTCCGCATCACACACCATCTGGTCAACATTGTCTACTATATCAGTATACTTATCTTTATTAATTTCTAATATGTCATTGTCGCTTATGTAATCCGTATCACCGGTCCCACCTTCATCTTTACTATCATCGGAAGCAATCTGATCTACTTCGCTGTCGTTTTCTCCTTCTTCGCCATGCTTGTTCCATATATGATATCCCTTCTTGAATCCACGTCTTAGCAATTGGTTGTAAACATATTTTGAATTTCAAAACTTCTTTTCATTCTTACAGTAATAGCATGGACACCACATTGCAATCTTTTTATTAGCTTCTATGTCTGCTCTAGCAGTACTCATAAAAGCCTTGACCCCACTCAAGTATTCATTGCAAGTACGACAATCAAGATACATCCAGCTCCTTGTTGTTGGCATCTACAAAATTATCAAAAAACAATCATCATATCGAAGTTTACGATTTGCGGCAATTAAAGCATGCTTTGGGCACTAATAGGCAAGAATTAGTGCATAAATTCTTGCATAAATTTCATAACATAAAATCCACAGAGATTATTGACTGGACCTTGCTTCTGACAAGGAAAGTTATGTCGGACTATCCAATCTTTCTGGTATGGGCGGTGCCTATTACTCTTCTTGATATATTTTTTGTATACTCTGAATGTATGTGATTTAATGTTAGATTTAATTTATTAGGGAACAAAAATAAAAGATTAGTACGGCACATATATTTATCTACCTTTGTAGCAATTCAATGACAGGTTAGTAACACGCTTGTGTTTTATCTTGGCTATTAAGGATGGCTATCTTGCTAATATCCGATTGAATTACAAGGAGAACCCAGTAAAAACTACATACATATCATCATGGGTTAAGACATATTTAGTTCTCATGTAACGTATAAGAAAAACATTTAGGAGTAGACTCTTACCCAAAGAGGTACGGCAGAAGTATGTACTGTCTTAACTGGAGATCTAGAAGTACTTGTAATGCATATGCCTCGGCTTCATCAGGACTCGCTTGAATCGTTGTTGGATTTATTTTTAGTGGGTCCATGAACCCCATATGACGAATTCATTCTGTTCTACATTTATGTATCTCCATCCTACAAAAACGATTAGCACAACATACTTTCAATATAATGATACTACAAATAGCTGTGAATTATGTAAATATAACACTTACAGGGTCTAGCAACTAAGAATAGTCACATCGAGGGCATCTTGTTGGTACAATTGATATTTCTCCTCGAACATGATGTGAAGAATGCCATCGCCATGCAAGAAATCCTGATGCTTATAATAGATCTCAATCATTTGTCTGTCCTCTTTTAATTTCTTCATATACCATGAATGGAATTTGTGAAGTTGGAAGGAGAGGGCGCACCGCACGTATAGTTGGCTTAACTAGCATTTCTCCTAACTTGAATACCTAGTATGTCGGAGCTTTTGCTACCAACGATTCATCCATGAGTTGGTCCACGGTCAGCCCAGCTTCTTTCAAAAATGTTTCCAACTCATTGTCATTTTCCCTTTTGATATTTGTTTTTTAGTTTTCTCCTTAAGGTATTTTCTCACCGATGCGCTCGTAATCTAATTTGTGCTTGGTTTCAACCAGTCTAGCCATACCCACAAAAACTTCTTTGTTGCTTTAGGAATTGACATTGGCTTCTCAGGAGCTGGCTTTTTGAAAAAATCCATCACGGTGGTAGCCACCATGGCATCTGTCTCCGCATCAGTTAGATTATAGGGCAACTTGTGTGCTATCTTTGTCTTCTTAGGTGCTCTTTGTTGTTGGGAGGAGGTGGACTTCATCTTTAATGTACTTGTAGATTTTGATTTAATCTGTCTCGATGGTGGACTTTGCTCCCTTGCAGGTGGTGTTGGCTCCCTTAGTGGTGGAGGTGGAGTTGGCTCCTTTAGAGGTGGCATTGGCTCCCTTGGATGTGCAGGCGGAGTTGGATCCCTTTGAGGTAGAGATGGCTCCATCGGTGTTAGAGTTGGATCCCTCTGTGGTGGAAGTGGATCCCGTACACATGGAACAATTCTACGCTGGTTCGAGTTTCCATCAGATAATTCGTTTGTTTCATCTTCAAAAAGTATGAACTGCTTTTTCCATAGCATAAATCCTCCAACATTGTATCCGATTCTCTTGGAGCCTGTCTCACCAGCATACTTCATATTAATCTTATGATATTCCTTTCTTACTGTGTCAATATGAACCTTGGCATATCTGTTCGGTATTGGTGTATCATTGAAGGTTGCCCCTGCCACACACTGGTCAACCTGTCCCATCGCTATTGTTATGTTAATATTTATTGTTGGTACGGCAAGTTTATAGACATTGCTTTCAGTGATTTCATCCATGGGATATTGATTTATGTCTGTCCCAACAAACCCCGCAGATGCATAGCTACTTCGATGAGCATCAATTGGTATTTGGACATTGTCCTCTCGGTGAATATCGTGCTGCCGGAGTGCTTCGGTATTGTAGCATCAATCATTGCCCGTTCTTCCTACATTTGTTGGTGCATCATTAACATCATCTCATCCATTTCCTGTATTCTTCTGCTTTGGCTCCTGTAGATGCCCTCATCCTCTGCAAATCCCTCTTTCTAAGGAATAATTTCTTTTCCCCTTCTGCACCTTAGATGCTCTTTGTTGCCAACTGCTACTGTAAATTGGTCTTTCTCTCTATCTACCCTGATGGAGCCTTAGAAAGCCTAGGCATGGGCATTTGCTATTCTCTACGATACCTATTGTACATTGTCATTCTTAAATGTTAGACTGCCCTTAGCTGACAAAGTAACACCTCTCGTATACAAGAAGTGTTTTGCTTGTGTTATCCAGTCAGACGTTACAGGTACGACACCACTGCGGGCAATATGTTCTTCCATATTGTCCCATTCATCATATTTCATCACATACCCATGACAGCCGGTACGGTGTGGCCATAAGTTCTTTTGAGGGTTGGCCTTGTTTGCTTTACTCAATTCTGTCACTTCCTCTGATTTCTTATATTCAATGAATTGAGTCCAGAACGGTGTAAGATCGAAATGTACTAACCACGGCAACCGCTAGGGGTGAATGGTTGCAGTACCCCGAAACAGACACCAAAAACAAAATTAAAAAACTAATTCCTAACCAAACTGAAAAATCCCTGACCAGACTAAAATTCCCGAGGAGTCAGGGAATTTCCCTATGTAGGACCGAAACTAGCGACCAGAGGGGGGGTGAATGGGCGCAAAATAAAAATAAAGCGGAAAATAAAACTTCTGAAATTTAAGTTTCAAACTTGCAAGTGACTCGATATGATTCAGTTCAT
>KE370777.1:49747-107908 GCA_000418225.1 Zizania latifolia
GCTTGCCTGGTGTGATCTTTATCGCAGAATCTTGTGCTGAGCTTTCTTGAGTCACTTGCAAGGCTGATATTCTCATTGGTTGAAGTTTTGGGGGTATTTGTATTTTCCACTGCGTTTTTAATTTGCGCCCATTCACCCCCCTCTGGTCGCCTTTTCGGTCCTACAAGTTGTATCTCGGTCCACTCAGCAACAAAGTCAGCCAGAGCTTGTGATTTTATGGTGGTGCGGGAGCAGAATTCCATCGTGTACTCCCCCAGCTCAACGGCCCACTTTACTATTTGCCCTGCTGCATCTCGATTGTGGAGTATGTCGCCCAAAGGATACTCTATCACAACCACGATCTTGTGGGCTTAGAAATAATGCTTTAACTTCTGAACGGTGAGCAAGACGGCGTAAAGAGCATTCTGTACTTGTGGATACCTTGCTTTTGATAGGCCGAGGACCTCTGATATGAAATATACCGGCCTTTGAACTTGAAAGACATGTCCCTCCTCAGGCCGCTCGACTGCCATGGCCGTGCTGACGATGTTAGTCGTGGCAGCGATGTAGAGGAGGAGAACCTCCTCTAGATTTGGAGCCGTAAGGATTGGTGGTGAGGTCAAAAATTTCTTCAGTGTGAAAAACGTCTTGTTGGCCTCAGTTGTCCATTGAAAATCTTACTCTTTCTTCAATAATTTAAAGAAGGGAGCTCCTCTTTCTCCTAGATGAGAAATAAATCTCCTGAGGGTCGTCATGCAACCGGTGAGCTTCTGGACTTTCTTGGCATTGTTGGGTTTTTCCATCTTCATTATTACCACTATTTTATCTGGATTGGCTTCAATGCCCCAGTTACTAACGATGAACCTGAGTAGTTGTCCAGATAGTACTCCGAAGACACACTTATCAGCATTAAGCTTCCAACAAAACTTTCATAGGTTTGTGAATGTCTCAGCGATGTCGCTGATGAGGTTGTCTCCTTTGGATTTTATGATCACGTCATCGACATATGCCTCGACGTTGTGGCCGACCTGCTCCGAGAGACATCTCTAGATGGCCCGCTGATATGTTGCTCCTGCGTTTTTGAGGCCAAAAGGTATGGTTGTATAACAGTATGCTCCAAAATGTGTGGTGAAGGATGTTTTCTCCCGGTCTTCTTCTTTAAGGTTGATCTAGTGATAACTAGAGTAACAGTCGAGGAAGCATAGGAGGGAGCATCCTGCTATTAAGTCAATGACTTGGTCTATCCAAGGTAGCTGAAAAAGATCCTTCAGACAGTGTTTGTTTAGGTCAGTGTAGTCGACGCACATTCGCCATTGTCATGTCTTCTTTCTTACTAGGATAGGATTAGCGAGCCATTCGGGATGGCAAACTTCGTGGATGAATCCTGCTGCTAGGAGGCGAGTGATCTCGACTTTGATCTCTTCTTTTCTATCTTGGGTGAACCTTCATAGCTTCTGCTTTATCGGCTTAGCAGTTGGGTATACGTGGAGTTCATGTTCGATCAGCTCCTAAGGAACCCTAGGCATGTCGGAGGGCTTCCATGCAAAGATATTCATATTAGAGCACAGGAAGCTGATGAGCGCGATTTCTTATTTGGGGTCGAGTCCTACCCCAATGGTTGCGGTTTTTGTTGGGTTGGCATTAGAGAAGATGATCTTCTTAGTGTTCGAGGGTGTGGGAGAGATCCCCGAGGGAGTTGGTGCCTTGGCTGGAACTTCCGAGGCCTTAGAAGGATGTACTCGGACTTGCCTGAGGGTTTCCTCCATTGAAGCCGATAGGTCGACAGCCTCGTCTATGGGAAGACTGTCTTTCTCACATGCACGAGAGGTTCTGATGTTTTCCCGAACAGTGATAACTCCACTAAGACCCAGCATCTTGAGAACCAAATATGGGTAGTGTCCAATGGCCATGAACTTGGCTATGGATGGCCTTCCGAGGATGGCGTGGAACGAGATGTCGTATTCCACGATCTAGAAGGTTATGTGCTCGGTCCGATAGTTGTCTCGAGAGCTGAACGTGAGTGGTAGAGTTATTAAGCCGAGTGGTACCGAGCTTTGCCCGGGTATAATACCATAAAACGGGAAGTTATCCTCCTTTTGGAGGCTATCGACTGAGATGCCAAGTTCGATGAGGGACTGGCAGAATAGGATGTTCAATCCACTTCCTCCGTTAATCAAGACTCGCCTCATGTGTACCTTAAATATCACCAGGTCGACAACCAGCGGCCAACGTCTAGTCTTCGGGACATTAGTCCATTGGTTATCTCGGGGGAAGGTGATCGGGACTTTCAACCACCGCAGTTGTTGGATCTCCTCGAACTCTACAGCATTGATGCGTCGGTCTAAAATCTTTTGTTGCCATTTAGTTTTGGCTGATGTGGTGCCCCCAAAGACGATATTCACCGTCTTATGAGACTCCTGAAAATCGTTGTTGTCTTGAGGCCGACTATCTCCTCGGGGCATCATCATCGTCATGACGTCTTTTGCCTTGGTGGGGATTACCGCAGGATTTCTTAGCGAGTACATCTTGTAAGGAATAGCATTTACGCATGGTATCCATGCCCTTTGGATGAAACGGGCAGGGTTTGTCGAGTTTCTCCAACATGGCTTCGTCTTCCTGAGGTCGCGAACTGTAGGCTGCCGCCACTGTTCTTTCCATCTTCCTTTTTTGCTCTTGTTTGCCTCGAGAGGATCTCGGTCGGTCGTCCTCTCGTTGAGGGCATCGAGGATGGTCATGTTTGTTTCAATGAGATCGGCTCTTGTGGCGTGATCGATCTATCTTTTCCCTTTGAGCATCTTTGCAATCGATGTAGCTTTCTGCAATAGAGATCATCCGGACTATAGTCTTTGGCTTCTTTCTCATAAAGGCCCCGTGCAACCCAGAAGAGTGGTGCAGGGCATCGATAAAGCAATTGATGATTTCATGCTCGTCAGTGTCCACGATTGTGGTCCTTTTCTCTAAGAACGTCTGGATAAAGTTGCGAAGCGTCTCATCCTCCTTTTGTCACAATCGTTGTAGGTCATATCGAGTCTCGAGCTTCTGCCATGTTCCTTGATAGTTGTCGATGAAGGCCAAATGGAGTTGCACCCAGGAGTCAATAGAGTTCCTGGTAAGCTCGAGAGCTAGTTATTGGTGGACGAGGAGAGCATGACGGAAGGTAGTTAGCTATGACCCCTTCATCTCCTCCTGCTGCACGAACGGCGGTGTAATAGAGTCGTAGCAACTGCGAGGGATCTGTTTTGCCGTCATACGGTTCGATTCCTATTGGGCAGAAGGACTTCAGCCACCTGACTTGCCTTAGGCGTGAAGCGAATGTGGGAAAGCCACCGTGGTCATTTTGGCTTCTGCTTCTTCTGCGATTGTGGGGATTGCGACCTTCAACCGAATCATCATGGTCGGTGCTGCTGCCGATACTACTGTAGCCGTTTTCGATGTTGCCTCAATTATCAGTCTACCTGTGGATCTCGGAGCGCAACCTGTTCCATCTTCCCAGGGGCGGCAGTATTAAGTGATTGCCACGCGGGCTATCAACAGGTGGATTTTGGTTGTGCGATGGCTAATACCGGTCTAGATCATCGCCCTCCTTATCCTTTTTGGAAGGAGTCGGTGGTTAGGTCAAACTAGAGCCAGAGTCAGGGTGTTGATCTGAGTTGCTATTGCCTGAGCCAGGGCTTTCGCTCGTCGTAGCTCCGGTGTCTCAGGAAGGGAGCTGATAGCCCTCTCGATGGCCACTAGGTTGGCGGCCGGAGTTTTGAAGACTTTTTCATCGTCGAACTCCAAGGTGAATTCAGCTTCAAGATTTTGGCGGACCCCGTTGTCTTGTTCAATCTGATTGCCATCGGCGTGATGACGCCTCTCGCTGCTGGTGGTGGATAGCGCCCTCTCGGCCATCATGACAAGATTGGCCAGGAACCACTGATTAGTTTCAAGTTTGTCGGTCCGCCTAGTCTATGCCCATCGACGCCAAACCGTTCGACCTTTCTCGTCGGAGAAGATGATGTAGTGCTCAGGGCCTGCCAGATCCTGAAGACGACCCGGCCGTCCGTCTTGTCTAGAGGCTTGGGGAAAAGATGAGTTTTCCTATTTAGACAACCCATGGGTAGCACTTGTCAAGGGGCCCAACAAGATGAGCCGTCCCGCCAAATCCCCGACAAACGTCAGGCTTCCGAATATGAAGATGGAGCCACGGGAACGAGAAAATCCAGAGGAGGTGCCATTGGACTCTAGTGAAAGTGACGTGACCCCCTACCTGACGCGCCAACTGTCGGTGAATCACCGAGCAGTCCACCCAAAGGAGTACCCGAGGTGGTGATTAGATGTGTGTAAGGGAAGCGCAACACCTTTGAACCCGATGGTCGACTCTAAAACACAAGTGCCAAGATTTATACTAGTTCAGGTCTCCTAGAGGATAATAGCTCTACGTCCAGTGTTTTGGTGTATAATTTGATGGTGGATCTTACAATACGACGCAATTAAGCTATGGAGGCTTAAAGCGTCGAAAGCAAGAAAAATATGGTGGAGCTAGATGGCTAGATGATTGATGATATTATGAATAGATGCCTCTAGGGAGGTTCTCGCCTCCTTTATATACTCAAGAGGTGAGCCCAACAACCCAGGACTCTATCTTGAGTCAAACTTGGATTTTCTACCAAACTCGGTTGCTAAATCCCTAATTACAAGGATTCCGGAACAAACAAATCTCTTAATACTATATCTGGAGTTCACATACCCGATAAGGACTCAACTTTCCTTACCGGAACCAAACCCTCTATTTATGGGTCATACCAGACAGTCAATGCTGGTCTTAGCCTACCCTTTGTCTGGTCTGATAAGTCTAACTGCGGGGTACCCGGGAGTCACATCCCCGACATTAATACATTGGCAATACCATTAAAAAGCACAGAGAAATTTTTGATTTTTGAAAGCACAAGTACAAGCACAAAACTCCCTCGAAAATTAATTGCAAAAGACAATGATTTCATCAAGACAACCAATTTCTCCCCCTATGGATCTCTCCCCCTTTGACAATGATTTCATCAAGTGAAGCAAAAGAGAGAAATTATCACGAGAACTCCATTTTTTATTTCTTGATTTGAGAGCTTTGAAGTGTACCTAAAACAATCCACGTGACAAGGTTTGTAACACAAATAAAATAGATAGATCAACCAGCTAACAATCAAGCATAAAAGCCTTACGATGAAACTTAGCCATAATTCTCAAATTCAAATCAGCACTGAAAACTAATGATTTCAATGAATTATAATGTTGGCTTTTACTAGGACCAATCTAAGAGAAATAGCTTACACATAATTCAGCCGCGTCCATAAAACCAAAACAGCGCTTAATGCTCTTAAAAGTGTAATTCATAGTCATTGAAAATTTCAGATTTGATATATGCAACATTTGTATGAAATTTTCACAAGTGCCTATCTCAGTACAACGACCACTGTCTAGAAACAGATGATGCCACCTGAGCTTCGGTCACATGACCTATTATGAGGTTCTTACACATAAGCAGTCCCCATTTCAATGGTATTTTTATCTATGATCAACTCCAAGTTTATATCAAAGTGCAATGATAAGCAGTCTCAAGAGATGACCTAGGCAAAACATTTTTTCATGAATGCAGAACTTTCTGTACTTTTGCATACTTTCTTTTTAAACTTTCTGTGCTTCTGCATACTTTCTTTTTTTTATATTTTTCATTCAGATTTCATTGTTTTGACATTGCACGAGTTGTAATACTACCAGTACTAAAATTGAAAGCACTATCATGGTGAAATAAACACAAATAAAACATGTGTAAGCATATTTAACTCAAACTAGCCACCAGATCAGCACAACATATTTCTTTATCTTTCACTTGAATTTTTATGTGTCATGCGTCATATCCCTCAAAAACTATGTCATAGGCTCATAAAAAGATTAAAAGACATAAAAGCAAGACTAGTGATCC
The DNA here is from genome assembly GCA_000418225.1 of Zizania latifolia. Classification (NCBI taxonomy): domain Eukaryota; kingdom Viridiplantae; phylum Streptophyta; class Magnoliopsida; order Poales; family Poaceae; genus Zizania; species Zizania latifolia. The sequence continues at coordinate 55,683 of KE370777.1, forward strand.
ATTAACTTCACAAGATATTGCTAGCAAGCACAAAGATTAACTGACGGTAAAAATCAAAACTCCATGTTTTGTTCCTTTTGTGTTCATTTTGGAATATAAACAATGCACAAAAATAAACATGAATGCATTATGATACAAATAAAAAAGCAAACTCTCCCTCAAAACAAACCCATTGGATGAACAACGCCCAATTCCCCTCAAAGAAAAGCAAAGCGAGAAGAATCCAAAGGTTTAGTGAAAATGTCTGCCAATTGTAACTCAGCGTCAATAAAAAGAAGTACAACATCACCGTTCTCCACATGATCTCTAAGAAAATGATATCGAATATCAATATGCTTTGTTCTAGAGTGTTGCACTGGGTTCTTAGCAATATTTATATCACTTGTGTTATCACAATAAAGTGGAACACGATCACAATTAAGCTCATAATCCTTGACTGTAGAAATAAGCCAAAGAACTTGTGAGCAATAGCTAGCAGCAGCAACATATTCAACTTCGATAGTGGACTGTGCAACTGAAGATTGTTTTCTAGATGACCAAGCAACAAGTGATGTTTCCAAGAAATGACATGTACCACTAGTATTCTTTTTATCAATTTTACAACCTCCAAAATCAGCATCAGAAAAAGCTCTTAAATTAACACTTGAGGAAGTAGAATACCATATGCCGAATTCTAAAGTAAACTTGAGATACCTGAGTATACGCTTGATAGCTTGTCGATGTGAAACAAGAGGAGAAGCTTAAAATCAAGCGCACAAACAAACAAAAAATTGAATGTCTGGCCTCGATACAGTGAGATATAAAAGTGAGCCGATCATGCTATGATATTCACTTTGATCAACAGGCTCACAATCCTCATCAGGATTCAAAATGAAAGTAGCTCCCATTAGTGTAGAAATTGGCTTGCAATTTTTTATATCAAAATGGCGAAGAAGATCCTTGGTGTACTTACTCTGGTGAACAAAAGTGCCATCTTTTGTTTGCTTGATTTGTAGTCCCAAAAAGTACGTCAGGTCACCCATCATACTCATCTCAAACTCTCTATACATAGTCTTAGAAAACTTGGAAACCAAAGAGTGAGAAGAACAACCAAAGATAATATCATCCACATAAATCTGAACAAAAAAATGATCATTTCCTTGCTTGAAAAGAAACAAAGTTTTATCTGCTTTTCCCATAGCAAAATCTTTTTCAAGCAGGAAAGTTTTTAACCTATCATACCATACTCTCGAGGCTTGTTTCAAACCATACAAAACTTTAGACAACTTGAAAACATGATTCGAGAACATAAGATTTTCAAAATCAGGTGGTTGCTTAACATAAACTTCATCATTAATGAAACCATTAAAAAACCACTTTTAACATCCATTTGATATAATCTAAAACCTTTAGATGTAGTAAAAGCTAAAAGAAGTTTAATGGCTTCAATTCTAGCAACAGGAGCAAAAGTTTCATTAAAATCCAAACCTTCCACCTGAGTGAATCCTTGAGTAACAAGCCTAGCTTTGTTTCTAACAATTAAACCATCCTCAATCTATTTATTTCAAAAAATCCATTTAGTTCCAATAATATTATGTCCTTGAGAAGGTTCAATCAAATTCTAGACTTTATTGCGTTCAAAGTTTTTAAGTTCTTCATGTATGACATTGACCCACGATTCATCAGTTAGAGTATGAGAAATATCTTTGGGTTCAAAAGCGACAACAAAAGCTGAATGAGCATGAGAGTCAGTAGACACAAACCTAAAACGAGTGACACGCTCATAGAGATTACATATTATTTGTTCAGGTGGGTGTTGACGTTGAATGTGCAAAGGAGCAGACACATCTTGAGAAGTGTCTTGTACAATATCTTCGAGGGACGAAGTGATCTCTTGAGGAATATCTGAAGTTGCCGAGGCTTCATCTCCTTGCATTCGGTTTCGCTCCCTGACTTCCTCTAAGTGATGGTCAGACCTGACTCGGACGTTGGTCTGACCGTTAATCGCAGCAACGTTTTTATCATCACTTTCTTCAACAAAGATGCTCTCATCCTCCCCCTGAACTTATGTACTTGTATCTGTAATGTTGGGTCTAATATCAGGACTAGCCTCATCAAAAGTGACTTTACAAGTCACAACAATCTTGTTAGTTTCTAGTACAAGTACACGGTAGCCACGAGTATGAGCAGGGTAACCAAGAAAAATACCATCTTAAGATCTTGCTTTAAATTTATCTAAATTTTTAGATTTCAACACAAAACATTTGCCCCCAAAAACTCTCAAGTGAGAAATACTAGGTCTATGACCAAAACAAAGCTCATAAGAAATTTTGCGCAGCTTTGATCGTAGAAAACTCTATTTAAAATATAGCAAGCTGCAGAAATTGATTTAGCCCAAAACTTTCTAGGAGTCTGATGTTCATCAAGCATAGTCCTAGCCATCTCAACCAAAGTTCTGTTCTTTCTTTCAACAATACCATTCTGTTATGGAACTCTTAGTGAGGAAAACTGATGTTCAATACCTTTTTCAACACAAAAGTACTCAAAAGATAAATTCTTAAATTCAGTACCATTGTCACTTCTAATTGCTCTAGGTGCGCCCGAGAGTTTAACAGAAAGTCTAAGAACCAAGTTTCAAAAAAGACTAAAAATTTCATCCTTAGATACCATAAAAAACCCAAGAGTATCAAGAGAAATCATCAACAATGACAAGAACATACCACTTTCCCTCAACAAATTGAACTCTGGCTGGTCCAACGGTGTCCATGTACAAAAGTTAACCAGGTGCAATTATCATAACCAAGGTAATAGGAGCATGTGAGCTAGAAACCATTTTGGTACGACGACAAGAAGAGCAAACTAAATTACCAACACCTTTAAGTTTTGGTATGCCACGAATAAGATCCAAACCACTAACATGAGTGAGGTGATAAAAACCAACATGGCCAAGTCAACGATGCTAGAAGAATAAATATTTAGAAGCATTGACAACAAGACACTTAACCTTAGAAGATGAAGGTGAATCAAAATCAACTTTAAAAACTCTTCCAAAACGTGAAATCTCGATCATAAGATCACCGGAGACATCAAGAACTTTACAACCAGATTTTTTAAAACACACCTCAAGTTCCTCATCAACCATTTGTGACACCGAAAGCAAGTTATATTTTAAATTATCAACAAGAGCTACATCTTTGAACATGAATTTGTCACTTACCTTGACTGTACCTTTAGCAATGACCGCACTAGTAGAAGCAGCCCCAAAAGTCACTGATTCAGACCGGGATGCGCGTGTGAGGGAGGAGAACCAATTTTTGTCACCGGACATATGGCGTGAACATCTGGAATCTACTAGCCATATGTTCTCCTTCATCGCTCTCGAGGCCTACACAAGAGAAGATATCGAGGTCTCAGTATTGGGGTTAGATAAAATAAATTTAGGAATCTAGTACTAAGACAATCAACTCGAGACACCAGCAGGCAGAAATCCTTGAGCAAAACCAGTGTCACTTTTACCTCTTACCAAAGCAGGGCGCTGTCAACCAACCCATCGATTAACCCGAGGTTCAACCACTGAAAGAGGTCGGCCCGACCACCTCAAATGTTGTGACCTGACTGCTCTACTAGATTCCACAAATGATGGTTGCCACTTATGTTTAGCAAATGATTTTTTCCTGTTCTTTTTCTATTGTCTTGCAAGTCTAAAACAGAACTGAACCAAATGCTCATCTTTTCCACAATGTGTACAATTGTACTTCATCGGTTTAGTTATTTTAGATGCAGAAGCAATTGCACTTAATGTTGATAGGTTTGATAATATTCCAGTAGATTTAAAAACAGTTTACTTTGGTTCAGATTTAACCTCAATCTTACCTCTTTGAATAACCTTGATTGCAGTAGGTTGATGAGAAGTAAAATAAGCACGAGCATCTAAACCTAGTCCTCTATAATTTGTGCATACTCTAGAAGTATCTAATAACATGTTGAGGTTCTTTTTACCAGTTAAAAAATGTTGCAAGGATCTTTAGAGATAATCAACTTCTTCTGTCAAAGCAACACAATTTTTACAAACATCATCAATGCTCTTTTGTTTACGACAATTTGAACAAGATAACACCTCATGAGTATGCAAATCATTTTACAAAAGTTCAACTCTACCATAAGCATCTTTTAGTTTCAATTTAAGCAATGAGCATTTCGAACAAGGAATTGAATCATGTTTCTCAATGATTGAGCTCTTTATTTTCTTAAGTTGTTTGAATTTGCTACCATACAAAGCCTTTACCAAAGAACTAACATATAAGGCAACTTTCATCTTTTTAGATAGTTCTTGATAACATACAGTCCATCAACAACTCGAGAAAACATGATAGTACCAATAGCAAAATAAGATTCATTCTTGATAATTTTATCATTAAGCTTATGAAGAATAGAAGCATGAACGTCTCTTAAAACAATAATTTCAGATTGTAAAGCATCACATAATTTACATGAATCATCATCAGGAATAAAAGACTTGAGCCTATCAATTTTAGAATTAAGTGATTTAACAACAAGTTCATGTCTCTCAGCTTTCTTATTGTATTTTCTTAATTTATTATCAAGACGAACAACAACATGAGCTAAATCATCATAAGTAGGTTTTACCTTATTTCGTCGCTGAAGAGTTCATCCTCGCTTGAGCCCACCAAGTCACGTGCCATTAGACAAATTCCAGTGAGATCATTTTTTTTGCCTTTACCTTCGTCTTCACCTCCATCGCTCATTAAGTCCACATCACTTATATTAACTTGATCAAGGGCAGCAAGGATTCGATGCACCATCTTCTTGTAGTTATGGTTCTTCATCTTACCCTCTTTAGATGGGTGCTTGTTGTCCTCCTTATCTTCTTTTGATGTTTTCTTGAGCTTAGGACAGTTTACACCAATATGGTTGGTCTCACCACATTCAAAGCACCAAACAGGACCACCTCTTCTTCTATTTCTCACATTATTCAAAGCTTTAGTAACCTTTGTGGAAAGCAAAGCCATGTCCTCCTTTGCAAATTGCTCAAATTATTCATTAGACAAGACATTTAAGGATGACAAAGAAACACTTGAAGATGATACAAATGAAGAAGACTCATTGGAAGGCGAAGAAATCAAAGCCATTGATTTAGGAGAGATCTTACGTGAAAATACATTCAATTCATGAGTTTTTAATTTTGAATAAAGAGTGTCCAATGTAATAGTAGTCATATCTACGGACTCTTGAATTGAAGTAACTTTCATCTGCAAAACCGATAAATCAAGCCCACTAAGTAAATGTCTAGCAATTTTAGAATCAGTATAATTAGCAGCATAAGAAGAATCAACTGAATGAATATTGCTAACAATTTTGTTAAAGCGAGCAAAATACTCATCTAAGGTCTCACCGGGTTTCATCTCAAATTTCATGTACTCTTTCTCGTACACGTCTTTACGCACTTCCTTGATTGTGGATGAGCCTTAATGATAGGTATAAAGAGCATTCCACATCTCATGCACAGAAAGAAAATGACAAATACGATCAAAATCAGAACACCCAACACCATTGATAATTAAGTTTCGAGCTTTGCAATTTGCTTCGAAAGTAACCTTATTAGTGTCATTAATTTGATTATTAAAAGGTGGATCATATGGTTTAGAAATATTATCCCAAATATCAAAACCCTGTGACATGATATAAGCCTCCATTTTTGTTTTCCAAAACTGAAAATCAATTCCATCAAAAATATAAGACTTAGTAGAAAACCCCTCAGATGCCATGGTGATTGTTTAGATCGGTTAAGATCAAAACAAAACAGTAACCAAGCTCTGATACCAATTTATAAGATCAAAATATACTAACCACAGTAACCAGAGGGGACTGAATGGTTGCGGTACCCTAAAACTGACACCAAAAATAAAATCAGAAAACTAATTTCTGACCAAACTGAAAAATCCCTGACCAAAGTAAAATTCCCGAGGACTCATGAAATTTCTCGGGGGCTTTCTCGAGCACTTTCCTGAGGGCTCAGCAAATTTCCCGTGGGCACACCCAAGGACTGAAAACAGTCTAATGAATCAGTGGTAAAATGAGCGTAACTTTTGATCCGCAACTCGGATTGATCTAAAATTTTGACATAAGAAACTAGACTTCAATACGAAACTTCCTGAGTAGTTTCACTCAATTCTGAGTTCCTAGTAAAAAGTTATGATCCTCAGGATTTGCAATAACATAAAAACAGAGCAGATCCGATCTGAAAAATAAAACCTTAATTACTCCTAAAATACGAGGAATTAACCAATGAAACTTTTTAGATCTCTTTCTCAATATCCTAGCAAGGTTTTAGATGAATCAATTCTAATTAAATCATAAGTAAAAGTGAAATCACAGAGTAAGCCAAAACGGTGTAAACCGATGAACATTAAGAAGAAAGAACGTGATACCACACTCCTTGATGTTTGAAGATGAATCTTTATTGCATAAGAGTGTTTACAAGGTGCATTCAAAGCACCCATCACCAAATCATAAACAAAGCCCTAGATGGAAGAGCAAAAGGTTAAACCCTAATTTTTCTTCTCTTCTTCGATGCACAGTTTCTACTCTCCCCTCTAGTCTATTTATAATCCCTCATGACTGTCACCATAAGCCACGAAATTAATAATTTTTTGAATCCTAATCCACCTAGGAATCTATATATCTTACGAATCTTCCAACCTAACTTCTTTCAAATTTTACTCTCTTTCCATATTTGCACACATCCTGCGTACGCCATATGAAAATCTCTCTTTCCATATTCTCACACATCCCATATACGACATGTGGAAACCTCATCTTCACGTGCTGCATCCTCTAGCCTGAGCGTCCCGCATGACATCCTCGATTGTTCTAGACCTCAGCTCCTCCCTGAGCCTAGCTCTGATCCTGTCATCGGCCATGACTCGCCCTCAAGCAATGTCTGCACATGAACAAACCAAGAAACAATTTTCCTGAGCATAAGTTCTTTTCAACTTGACTCAATCAGTCCAATTAATCATAAACATGGTAAATTTATTGAATAAACAATTTAAAGCAAATGATCCGACTCAAACATCAGAAATCCGAGTGATCCAAAATCCTGAGGCTGAAATTCTCGGTTGCTGAAATTTCTCGAGGGCTGGATTTCTCGAGTCCTAAGTGCTGAATGCCCGAGTGCTGAATTTCCCAAGTGCTAACTGTTGAGTGCTCGAAAAGAGTGCTCGACAACTTGACCAAAGTGCCCGACCACTCAACCCAATCAAAACCAATTTATTCATCAACACATCAACATTAAACCAATTTATTCATCACATATCAATGATCAAATACATGATCTCACAAATAGCTCAACCGTCATGTAGTCACCCCAATCTGGTATTCGGTCCTTTAAGTAGTACTCTCTCCATAGCATTTCCTTGAATGTCCTGAATGTTGTCCCCATTACGGATATGACATGACTTTTAACTTTCTCCATGTCCCAATCTTTGGGGAATTCAAATTTGGCCATCAGTTTGCCCCACATAAAGTTTTTTACATTATTAGGAACCACCCACATGTTACTTGTCGGGCATCTCTAAAGTCTAAATGTGATTGCAACATGGCCTCTCATGAGGCATCCTATGGCTGTCTTGTATGGCCCTAGAACATTTTTTGCAATAACAATATGCTTTGCTCCACATTGTTTGCAACTACACAAACTCAACCACATGCTAGATAGGATATGATTTTGCCAACTATAAAATTTTTAAAGAGAATACTCTACTTCTGGTGGATCAGACCAGAATATTTACATCATGACAGAAACAAAACAAGACATAGAATACTCCATTAGGGCATAAAAAAGAAACTTTTAAAAAATATAACATAATGATAGTTAGAATTACTATGCACTATGAATTGGTAAAAATGCAGAAGCAAACCAACTAAAGATACATATGAGCAATAGTCTCTTGAGAAACAGCAATTATTATTTCCTTCTTTCACCCAATCGTAAACAACCATATACCAAATCAGCTATTGCATAATCTAATTATACTTCCTGATTTATGTCAAATGAACTGACCTAAGGAAAACACTAAGTAGGCATCACTTTTATTAACAGCAGAACTCTTCCAGTTGACATAACTTTTATTAAGTTACTGGCTGTCAGTGTGCTTGATTAAGCTACTATATCAACATTGCAGTACTCAACATTGAGTCATCTAAATGCATTTATCAACAAACACACCAAGCAAGCAAGCACAGCTAGACTTGGTCTTCTTCTCAAGCGGCGGCCACATTAGCACATTGATACCTAAATCGAAGCGGAGGCGCATAAGTCAAACCTTATCGGGTGGAGGCGGAGGCAGCTGGATGGGCAGTGTCCGTGGCAGCCGGAAGGTCGGAGGTGGTCGGGAGGACGGAAGTGACATAGGTGATGGTGAACGGATGGGCGGAGATGGTGGCAGCTAGAAGGATGGAGGTAGCCAGACGATCGGATGCAGCGTAGGTGATGGCGAACGGACGGGCAGAGTCGGTGGTGGCCAGAAGGGCAGAGGCGGAGACGACTAGATGGTGGTCGCACGGGCAGAGTAGGAGACGACGGAGACAACAGTTGGGTGAGGAGACAAATGCGGATGGGGAACAAATGGCTAAGTCCCCGGAACTTATATAGGAACACACATCATTATCGATTGTATAGAATACTTGCACTGATAGTCCACTATCAGTGCTAGTTCTTTATTTAACATTTATTATTTATTATTAAAAAATGCTACCATTGTATTTTAATATTTATTATTAAAAAAGGCTGCCATTGTATTTTAACATTTATTATTTATTATTAAAAAGGCTACCTTTGTATTTTAACATTTATTATTTGTTATTAAAAAAGACTACCTACACCATAAAACCTAAACCGTAAACCATAACCTTAAACCTAAACCATGAACCATAAACCATAAACCCTAAACCCTAAACCCTAAACCGCAAACCCATAAAACATAAACCCTAAACTGCAAACCCTAAACCATAAACCATAAACCGTAACCGTAAACCGTGAACCATAACCATAAACCAAAACCTTGAACCATAAACCCTAAAACCCAAACCCCAAATCCTAGACCCTAAACCGCAACCCGTAAAATGTAAACCCTAAACCCTAAACCCTAAACTTAAACCTAAACCATGAACCGTAAACCCTAAACTATAAATCGTAAACCGTAAACCCTAAACCATAAACCGTAAATCCTAAAATCTAAACCCCAAATTGTAAACCCTAAACCACAACCCCTATACCACAAACCCTAAACCGTAGCCATAAACCGTAACCTTAAACCTAAACCACGAACCCTAAACCCTAAACCCTACAACCTAAACCCTAAACCTAAACCGCAAACCTTAAACCTTAAAATCCAAACCCTAAACCCTAAACCACAACCCGTAAAATATAAACCCTAAACCGTAAACCCATAAAACATAAACCCTAAACCACAAACCCTAAACCATAAACCGTAAACCGTAAACCATAAACCGTAACCCTAAACCTAAACCATGAATGGTAAACTATAAACCCTAAAGCGTAACTCGTTAAAAAAGGCTACCTTTGTATTTTACCATTTACTATTTGTTATTAAACCATAAACCATAAAGCGTAAACTGTTAATCAAATGAAATACAACTTATTATTAATACCTGCTAACTTTTTGTTTTAAATTTTATTATTTATTATTAAAAAAGGCTACCTTTGTATTTTAACATTATTTATTTATTCTTAAAAAGGCTTTGTATTTTAACATTTATTATTGGTTATTAAAAAAGGCTACCTTTTTGTTTTAACATTTATTATTTGTTATTAAAAAAGGCTACCTTTATATTTTAACATTTATTATTTACTATTAAAATGTTACCTTTGTATTTCAACATTTATTATTTGTTATTAAAAAAAGGCTACCTTTTTATTTTAAAATTTATTATATATTATTAAAAAAGGCTAAAAATTGTTGCATCGCGGGAACGATTTCTAGTGCTGCAATAGTGCTGATTTACATCAGTGTCGGTTCATGCCAGGAACTGGTAGTAATAGTGCCATAACAGTGTCAGTTCCATTCAAGTTCAAAAAATTTAATGGCTTCTATTTTAAAATCGATAGTGATACAACTTCAGTGTCAGTTGGGAGATAACCGGCACTGATATGGCACTATTTTTAAGAGGTTCTGTGGTGGTGCTAGTACCTACATTGTTGGTATGGATTACTATATCTACATCTATCAACCCTAAAATAGTCAATAAATCAGTAAAACGACATACCATGGGAGCGGTGGGCCTACTGTTGGAAGCACGATGTCCGGTGGAAGTGCTCTGTTTATCACTTAGGAGGCTCGCCATGTCATAGCCCGACAATGATTCTATTATGTCCCTAATTTATATTTTTTTAACAATGATGAAAAAAAGTACAATAATACTTGTAGAAACCCTAATTCGTGTTTAACAAAATAATCCATTTCGTGTTTAACAAAATATCACACATAACCATAAAATGGCAACGTAATTCTTAGAAAGTAAAATCAACGTGATCATTAGTGATAGGCGATAGATACTGTCCGTCACTAGTGCATCTACCCTTTAGTGACGGGTCATAATATGATCTGTCACTAAAAGGGGTGCCACGCTTTAGTGACGGGCCATATTATGACCCATTACTAATAATGCAACTTTACTAACGGGTGTAAAATGGACCACATTATGACCCATCATTTATCTATTAGTAAAGCTTAGTCACTAAAGACTATTTTTATGGTAGTGGCTTCTGAGTTGGGCTCCAAGAGGCTCAGAGACAATGTTAGAGGATTTGTGTTATGGAAAAAACAGTTCACACTTTTTAAAGATGAGATAGACAAATCATCTGATAGAACCTCGGGTACACATATATAGAGTTATGCCACCTCAAGGGAGCCAACTCCACCACCGAGATAGTCTAGATCACATGTTAAATCAAAGTCTCCAAGTACATTATGGATGAAGTCAACCTCATTTCAACAACAGAGGGTACCTAAGAAGAAAGATAGCATAGAAGTTGACTTATGATCTAACTGATGTGGAGACAAATGTTGTGGTGGATGATTGTGTAAAGAATTTTTTACAAAAGCTGGCTCCTGAGAAGACAATGTCAATCCCATCAGCATCTAAAAAGTTTTTTGTGGATATGGCTAGACCACTGGTTCAATCTAAGCGTAAATCAGATTACGAGCGCATCGACGAGAAAAAATACCTTAAGGAGAAAAAAGAGATATCAAAAAGGAAAGACAAAGAGTTAGACAAATTTTTGAAAGAAGCTAGGTTGACCGTAGACAAACTCATAGATGAATCTTTGATAGCAAAAGCTCCAACTCGTTGGATATTCAAGCTAGGAGAAATGTTAGTTGAGTCAAATTTGTGGCGCGACCTCTCGTTTCAACTTCGCAAATTCATCTCGTAGTATAAGAAGGAATCAAAAGAGGGTAAACAAATGATTGAGGTCTTCTACAATCATCGAGATTTCTTGCATGGCGATGACATTATTTACATATTGTTCGAGGAGATGTATCAACTGTACCAACAAGATGTTCTTTATGTGTCTATTCTTAGTTGCTAGACTCTGTAGGTGTTATATTTATATAATTCACAATTATTTATAATATCATTATATTGAGTGTGTGTTGTGCTAATCATTTTTATAGGATGGAGATACATAAATATAGAACGGAATGCATTCAACATGTGGGGTTCATGGACCTAATAAAATAAATCCGACAATGATTCAAGCAAGTCCTGATGATGCGGAGAGTCTGGAGACCTATGCACTGCAAATACTTCTAGAGCTCCAGTTAAGGCAATACATACTTCTCATGGAAAACATTTTATTGCATATTTCCATCGTCTACCATTCTATCTCATTTTTTGTTGGCGTGTTCTTAATTTTATTCTATTTGCATCGTATGGGTATGAGGCTCCTTGTTATTGCTCATTAGCTAGTTGCAGCAAGGCTACAAGTCATCAGAGGAGGTAACAATGTAACATCATATAATCATATCATTCATCAATGAATTATTCCAAATGATAGTATTAGTACATTAAATCATTCATACTTTTATAGTTTTATACATCATACATGTTGGTATGCTCAAACTTTGCTAAAACTTGTGTTTTGATTGCTATTTTAATTGAACATGTAATGCTGACTTGCTCCTGACTTGGATGCTGGTGCCGATACCTAGGTGCCACCTAGCCGCCCCTAGGCACTAGGTGCCCGGGCAACGCTCGACTATTGCCTAGCGTCTACATGAACACTGGCAGAGACCTATGCACTGCAAACACTTCTAGAGCTCCAGTTAAGGCAATACATCTTCTACCCTATCACTCTGTGTAAGATTCTATTCCTAAATGTTAATTTTTTTATATGTTACATGAGAATCAAACATGTCCTAACCTATGATGATATATATGTAGCTTTTACTGGGTTCTTCTTGTATTTTAGCCAGATATTAGCAAGATCATTAGGGATGAAAGCGGAGCGGATAATATCCGCTCCGATCCGCTCTAAATCCGGTCGAATAGAGGATATGGTAACAATTTTTTGAAATCCAGTGGATTCGGATCTGGATCCAGATTTTTTGATGCAGATGCGGATACGGATATGGTATCGGTAAAATCCGGTGGATTCAGATTATCTGATAATTGGTGCAGATTATCTGAACGGGCAAAAATCGAATAATCCGAATTTTTTTGGGCCAGCCCATTATATTTCTGTAGCTCTCTAAATCAGGCAACTAGGCTTGCGCCCAGCCCCAACCGCACATGCAGACTGCCCTAATTTCTCTCCTACTATCGCTAGGCACTAGCTGCCGGTTGCCTGCCACCGTCGGCTCCCAGGCAGTCCTCCTCTCCCCTGCTGTGTGGCGTCCTCCTCTCCCCTATTGCTTTCTTGGTAGGTTACACAGTTCATATGTTTTATTAACTAGAAATCAATCCGATTTTATCATGAGAAAAGTTAGATTCTCTGAATTGGATTCAAATCTCCATTTGCCCTATGTTTGGTTGTTTGCTATTGCCATGTGTAATGCACTAATGCTCAAAAGGATACTGCTGCCTTATGTTTGCTGAATTGCTGCTGCCCTATGTTTGCTGTCATACTAACATGTTGTAGTTTACTGTGTAGATTTTTATGTGCTTAGTCCACAATACTTTCTGTCAAAAGTGAGAAACTATTTTACTTTGCATGTATGTTTAGATTTATCTTACAGAAGGCTCCAAGAAACTAGCGAAAATTGTACAATGGCAGCTTTCACCAAACCTTTGTTATGAGTTCATCTTCTATACCAATAAGCTTATAATTTGCTACTGTTGTGTTGCTGAATTACTGCTGTTTGTTGCTATGTGTTGTTGTTTGTTCTGCAATAGTTTAGTTAACTCTTATGTTGTGTAGTATTTATGTGTAAACTTGTAATCCGACTATCTTAATCTGTTTCCGATCCGAGTCCGCACCGAATCCGCACCACATCCGATATCTGAAATAATCTGCTCCACATCAGTATCCGCAAGCTATCTGCACCCGCTCTGAATCCGTTCAAAAAAAATGGTATAGGATATGGTATGAGCAATATCCGTCTGAATCTGATCTGTTTTCATCCCTAAAGATCATCATCTTTGACAGCCAAGATAATCCATCAACATATTACCAATCTGTCACTGACTTGTTACAAAGGTAGACAAATGTATTGTGCCTTAGTAATATTTGATCTTTGTTCCCTAATAAATTAAATTTAACATTAGATCAAACACATGCAGAGTATACAAAAAATATATCAAGAAGAGTACTAGGTACCATCCATACACGAAAGAATGGATAGTCTGACATAACTTTTCTTTTCAGAAGCAAAGACCAGGCAATAATTTATGTGGATTTTATGTTATGAAATTTATGCACGGATTCATGAGAGACGAGTTGCTTAGGGTACAAGATGCTGAGGTATGAGGACTATTAATCACATTGGCACCCAATTGGCTGGGTGGTTGGCGGTGAGCCCCCTACCAAAGCTCTATTTTCATCTGCTTCATTTTTGTTTGCCTGACTTTTTTCTTCGTGCTTGCCATGCAGCGATTTCATACGAGGTCGGTGGGGAAGTCCAAAGGACTTCACCAGGCTAGCTAGATGTAGGCAGGAGAAGCCTCTAGGACAGGCCAAGTGGCTGCTCCGGAGGCTGAGGTCGAGCGGCTCAAGAAAGAGCACGCCGACCTCGAGGCGAAGTTGGAGGCCTAGACATGGGATTGTTTGAGGCCAAGACCACGGTGGGCACGTCGATAGTGGCCACCAATTATGCCACCAAGATGGCTAAGGAGGCCATGCGTCGGGCGGACGTCACTGAGGTCACCACGGAGGCGGTGAGAGGATCGGAGGAGGCCGCCTAGACCACCAAGAGAGTGCTGCGAAGCTCCTACGAGGTGGTCAGGGAGGCCATGTAGAATGTGGCCGCTGAGCATGGTGGTATGCCCCTTCGCCTTGCTTGCTTTTTTGCTTTTAGTCCTTCTGTCTTGCGCTGACCCTCGGTCTTCTTTTTCCTTTGGTCAGGATATCGCTCTTAGGCCGAGGCTCATTTTGCAGAGTTCGAGGCCTGAGTGGCGGCATTGAGGGGGAGGTCGGTCGAACCTGTGCTGTGGTCGACTGCGTCCATCTGATGCTGGTGGATGACCTGATGGGACTGAGTACATCCGACGAGGAGTACTTAGGGTGGCTCGAGGACTTGGAGGTCTAGCTCTAGGCCTTCATGGCGGAGATGACTTAGACGAACGGGGTCGAGCACGCCTTGGCGAGCGCCCGGGCCGGTGCACTACCTTGACGTGGACTTCGAGCAAGTCATGGCCAGGTACCCGGACAAGTTGACGTCGGATGATGCCCTTGCGCTTCGGCAAGGAGTGGAGGGGCCTGCCACGATCTTGGCTAGGGACCACCAGCTCTTCCTTGCCGACAGAGTCCCGGAGCAGCTGCCACCCCCCAAGGAGTAGTGTAGATATCTTCTGTAAAAGTAGTAGATGATTAGATTTTGTAAATGTCTAAGTCCTTTTTGCCTGTAAGAAACTTGATTTGGATATGAATGAAGAAATCCATCTTCTGCCAATATAGAGTTTGTTTGTGCACCAAGGTTGGAAGTGTCCTGACGTAATTGATATAACCATATAGTTCTCAGCGCAGGGATCTAATGCCACGTGCACACATATCAAGCGTCAGGCATCACAAGTACTCAGGAACTTTCAAACGCTTGATTTTTAGTTAAGTCCTTTGCAAAGCCGTGGTCGGGCCCTGAGCCCCTGGTATAACCGTATAGTCCTCGGCATAGGGATCTAATGTCACGTACATGCGTACTGGACACCAGGCATCACGAGTCCTCGGGACTTCTCAACAGCGGGCAAAGTTAAGGCTAAGGACTCGAACCACCGATGATCTTAGCAGCTGGTCATGTACTAAGAGGGGCGCTACTGTCAGCTCTTTTTCACCCACAAGGTTGCTAGCTCCACACCTAGAGCTAATCATAGGGGCACAACCTGTAGGCTAGGCGTATGACACTTTACATCGACTCAAGTGGGGTCGAGCCTTGCTGATCGGCGATAAAGGTTATAAAGAAAATAATGTTTAACTTTATTTACTCATGGACTAAGGTTCAAGAGTACATAGCTGAACAGGAAAAAAAACTTGAGTCGGTGAAGCTTGAAATTCTGCAAAAATGCGTCATCGAGGTTGGCCTCAAACGGCCTCGGGATCTAGTTTTAGGAGTCGGTGTTGTCGCCCTCATGGCCCCGGTCGATCATCCATCTAGCGTCGTGGTGATCCTTCGACAGGCAGAACTTTTCATGCCAGATTTGCTTTTGGGCTTTTTGACGCTGACGCCGGGTGAGCCCTAAAGGGGTGCCCTGACCTGCCTGGCCCGACCGTTTCAACTGTCAGGCTACCTCTTGGAGAGTTATGCTCGCCTTTTGAAGCTCTAGAGTCTGTGGTATTTTGGCGAGGGTTTTGCGAATAGAGCCTATGTCGGCAACGGGGTCTCGAGAGACGTCATCATGTCTGGGGTCGATTTAGTGGATCTCAGAGCGGAGCCGAGTCAACTGTGTGCTCTAGAAATCTGCCCCTTGGTTTTCCATAGATCTGGTGTACCGGCTGGAGCTAGCTTCAAATATCGTGGGGCTTTCATCGATCACCTCGGCGCGTGGCTGAGTCAACCGACCAGCGAGCCGTCCCCCCACGTGCTCGGGAAATTCTTCCTGAGCCAGAGCAGGTGGAGAGCCGTGATGACATAGATCTTCCTGGTGCCCTGGCTGCATCACTGATCGACCCATGATGTGCGAAATCACATGGTCGGTAACGTGCCCGGCAAGCTGATCCGTCACCATCTCCATTACAGTGTCGGCTAGGCGCTCTACGACCCGGTCCGCTTTTCGGGCGGTGAAGGGGTCTAGGGCTTGGCACGGAGACCATGCTATTGATGTTGTTGGTGCCGCGTCGAAAGGAATTAATCTCCTGATCGAATCGGTGATGTAGGTGATGTCACCAAGGACGAACGTGGTCCTAGGCTTGGCAGAAAGGCATCGAGGTGATGCCATGGAACTCTGGTGAGAGAATACCATGAGCCCCTACCTGGCGCGTCAACTGTCAGGGGATATTCAATCAGTCTACCCATGGGGATACCCAAGGTGGTGAATAGATTGTAGGGAAGCGTGGCACTCTCGAGTCCTATGGTCGACTCTAAGGAACAAGAGCCAAAGTTTATACTGGTTCGAGCCTTCCGGAAGATAATAACCTTACGTCTAGTGTTTTATGGATTATATTGGTGTATAAGCTTACAAAGCAATGAGTCTGAAAGCTATGAGCCTAAGCAATGAAAGCATAAAAGTATGCCTCTGTGGGGTGTCTCACCCCCCTTGTATAGTCAAAAGGACGAGTCCAACAACCCAGGACTCTATCTCGAGCCACTTCCTAGATATTCGGGATTACATATCGAACTCGGGTCCTGTTTCTTAATTATAAGGATCCTGGTACAAGTATATCTTTTTATACCGGATATAGAGCTTAGTTATCAGATAAGGCACTGGTATTTCTTATCGGAATCGAACCCTTCTTCTTGGGCCATACCAGACTCTAATGCTAAGTTTGGCCTACTCTCGGTTTGGGCTGATAAGCCCATCGTGGGGTACCCGATAGTCATATCCCCGATAATATAATTATTACTTCTACTCCATGTTTTAGTCATACATATATACATACGTACATACATATATACACAAGTATGCATATACGTGTGCGTCCCCTTGGTAGATGCATGAACTTTACTCTCATGCATGCACGCAAGTTGCATGCCCACCGAAGAACAAATAATGGTACAATATTTAGTTTACACTACTGCACGATGAACCCTGGGATTAGTGTCGGAGCATGCGTTGCCTTTCTTTCTTGTTAGTGGAGTCTCGAGTAGTTTATAGCCCATGAAAGCACACCTTCTTTCTGATTATGCTTGCTCACTTAATTAAGTACTTAAATTCCAATTAATTAATTTTCTGAGAGCTTTTGCGTCGCAGAATTGTCCAGCGGCCTGACGTACACACACTGACTTCAAGTAAAAGGTCATCACTCATGCGTGCATCTTATTCACTGAAATGCACTAATTAATTAATTAAACACACTATACACACACTGGATCAGAGAAAAATAGCATGAGCATTAAGTTATGATCGAGATACACGTATGCACGTACGTCGTAACACAGAGACGACATTATATTCACATCATTACATGCATACCATTTCCTAATCTTTCAGTCAAATTACAAAGTGAAAAGGCAGCAGTAGTTGGGCTGTAGTTAGCTAGCCCTCCCCTTGCGTGCACAGCACTGTCAGAACTAGGACAAAACCCCTCGTCTTTGATGGGTAAAAGCCCATGTTTGTACGGAGTAATCATACATCACCGTCTATTATCATTGATATGAAGAGTAATTATCTCTAATAGGTGAACAATTAGTAGCAATAAGTTATTGTAATAGGTTGTAACTATGACTATATAGTCTATGACATACATGGACAAGCAAGGTAGCATCGGTGGAGGTGGAGGATAAGCAATGGGGGAGCAGAGACGAGAGACAGCTAGATTTTGAATTTGGGGTCTTGTTCATCAGCCCGTACAGAGCGAGGGGATTTTCCACTTACATGGGAAAGCTTCATGATCAAGCTCATCTATAATAATTCACATCTATGACAGTTTGTATCTTACGACTTGTTATAGATGAGCTCTAATCTGTAATAAATGGTAGTTATGATCTATTATAGATATAATATACTCAGTTGTGATGGATCATAATCATTATTCATCACAGGTGATGGCTCATATAGATAGGTTGTCTTATGCACCTCTTTGTGGCTTGAGCTCAAACAGTGTGTTTATTTAACAATCCGTCAGAGATAGTTCATATCAAACGACTAAATGACCTGTCATAGTGCGTAATGCGTACCCCTCATGCATGCTTCTATTAGCTTAATTAGTTAAAAAGTTTTCATTTTTTTTTACCAAGCATCATATCTCGATCAAGCATGCATGGCATGTTTGAGTAGATCAGCTTGTGATCATAGTACAATAGTACACGTACTACTCTTATTAGCAATTAAAAGTATCATTATTGCTCCTAACCCTTTGAGCTTTGATCCATTGAAGTTAGTGCAGATAACTAGTTCATAACAGAAAGAAAGGGCCCTCCCCTATTTGGTTGTGTGTTAGATGAGGGACAAGAAGAATATATTCTATTTGTAAAGGGGTTCCAAAGCAAGGGCTTACACAAAAAGCCCTGATTAATTATGCAAAGGACATGATGATGAGGTGTGTGCAGTGCTGGTGATAGTTTGAGACAGAAGCATACTCCTCCCTCCTCCTCCATGCATGCAGCTCATGGAGATCAGAAAATTAGGGCAGAGAATATTTGGGGGCCAGTGGCATTCATGCATGCATGTACCCCCTGCTGCCTGCCTGCTGGGCTTTGCATTGCATGCTCCACTCTCATCTATATTTCTGTGTCACAGCAGAAATATATTTATTTGGTAGGTGACCAATGTGGCACTGGCACAGGTGCTGACACTGTACATCACTGGGGATGAATATAGTTGCAAATTACTCATCTCTGTTCTATATTATTATTATAAGTCATTTGACTTTTTATATATTAAACTTTTCTAATTTTATAGAAAAATAAACCAGTAACCATAATGTTTCATTAAATTCATCGTAAAAGTATATTTATTTAATACCGTAAATATCAATATATTTTTCTTTAAAATTGGTCTAAATTAGAAAAGTTTGGCTTTAAAAAAGTTAAACAACTTGTGATATGAAACAGTGTGATAATTAATTTTAAACAACATGCATGCAGTGTGATGCTTTTCATGGGAATGCGCGGGCTTTTGTGTGCATAGTGAGAGACATGAGTATGGACACAATAGAGCTTTCTATGCGTTTGGCTGTTAATTTAATTGTGCATTGGACCTGCTAGCTTCTGTTTTAATATTACTTGCATGCTGCTCACATATAGGACGTACTGTACGTACGGGTGCCGTCGTCAGATCGACAGTGATTGATGTCTTTTTAAAAGTTTATTATGTTGTGAACTAAATAGAATTGCTCCATTTTTAATTGCATCTTAGATTTGAATGCGGACAATCTGCATGATAGAGGTCCTCTTTGCGACAAATTATTGATAAATTATAATTAAAGTAGAAATGGATTATGTAACAAACGAAAAAATTATAGCTAGTTTAAGTAATAATATCAACAATATAACTAATAATTAGAATCAACTATCTTCCAGCTTATCTAATAATTCTAATTATATTATAATTCTGATTATTTAAAGTTGTTCCAAATAAGGTAATAAGCTCAGAAACATGCTTCTAGCTTATGTTAAAATTTAATTTCGTAAGTCTACGCTACTCTTGAATTAATATTCCAGCATGTACGTACTGTCTTAAATTTATGTACAGTTACCTTCTTTGCAACGGAGGAAATTTGAAGAAATATAGTAAGAATCGAACTAAATTATATAAAAATTCATCATATGGTTAATATGAAAAGCAATAAAAAAACACGTACTCCATCTGCCCCATAATATTTCAATCTAGGATCAGATTTGATACAATAAAAAATCTAGACATATTTATTATACTTTATTATATCAAATCTAATTTTAGGCTACCGCGTTACGTTAGGAAGAGTACGCTAGACCTAAAAATGCATGCATGAACGCTGCATTCAATGAATGCATGGTTTAGCTAGCTATAGCTACACGCATGGAATATTAGTTGCAAAAGAAAAAAATAAATGTTTCGACCATGATAGCGTGTAAAGCGCACGAACTACATGACATAAAAACAAAAGAAACCCTAGCTACGCCATGCATGTAGATCACCGATATGCGGGCCTCGAGTCCTTCACATCAATTTGCTCAGTGGTTAGGGAGTTTAGTGGGGACTGGGGACAAAGCATGCATGCCATGCACAGTGTACAAGCATTGTTTATATATTTCGTCGCGTTTTTTGATAGCACACTCTTTGTGTTGTATGGTGATGATACGTAGGTTTGAGGTTTTCAGCGACAATGATGGAACAATAGTACCCGCCACTTCAAAAAACCACTCAATGAATCAAAGACACGAGAAAAGAAAAGCTTGGTCATGCTCGCATGCATGCATGCAAAATATGCGAGTGCAGGACAGATGTAAAAAGAGATCAAAGACACGGATAAAAGAAAAGCTTGGGTCATGCATGCATGCATATGCCTTTGATCGATTTAATTGTTTTGTATCCATGTTTCATTTATTGCATGCTTTGGTCATCTATGCATGAATGAAAAGGGTATAATTCATCGTATATAAGTCATTTTAGACTTTTAAAATCTTTCCTAAATATAAATTATTTCAAAATTGCTAGTCATTTTTTATCTTTTCTTTCATATTTGATATTGTCAAATAAACAATACCTCTCTAACAAATAAATAATTCACATTTTCTAAAATTGAATAAATGAGGTGCAACAGAGTTATTTGAGTTGAGTCCTTATTCTTAATTCTTGTGTATACAAATCCAAAACTAGATATATAAGAAAATCAAAGAGAGTAATATATATACAACTAATACAAATAGAATCGGAAACGGGATGTGAGCACCTGGCACTGGATCCCATTAGAACTTCAGTTGAGCGTACTTGGGCGAGAGCAGTACTAGGATAGATGATCTCCAGGAAAGTCCTCGTATCACATTTTCGCCATATGGCCTTCAAATAAGGCCGGCCCTGTAGCCTTTCTCTAAAAAAATACAAATAGAATAGGTTAATTACAGGTTTAGTATGATCATATAATTAATGGTTTGATTCTATAGATCGCTCACACAATAGAATAGGTGGCATTAAAGATGTCTGACGATCGATCAACGGATGATATCCTTCTCTCTCATCTCTCTCTCCTCTACATTATCAAAATTCCTACATGGCATCCTCTATCTGCATGCTAACCTCACGCCATTATTCATGCTCTTATCATCATCATGTCCCTCTCACAAAACCGATCGAGTTGCCATATATATGGCACCAGTTAAGTTAACGAATATAATGGTCGGGAGCTAGAATTTTTTTCTTTTCACTAG
Organism: Zizania latifolia; assembly: GCA_000418225.1. Classification (NCBI taxonomy): domain Eukaryota; kingdom Viridiplantae; phylum Streptophyta; class Magnoliopsida; order Poales; family Poaceae; genus Zizania; species Zizania latifolia. The sequence continues at coordinate 77,360 of KE370777.1, forward strand.
AAAGCATATCGATCGAGCTAGATATATATACATGCATGCATGATTGAAAAAAAGATAGTGATAAACACGGAGGAGAGACATACATATATCTAGCACATATAGATACACACACTACTACACGAACTATTATGTTAAAATGGTTATTAGTGGCGGGTTCTAAACTACCACTGATTAGTCAAAACTGATAGTCGATGGTTATCAGTGGCACTAACCGGCACTGATAGTGCCACAACAGTGCCGATTTCTGGCAAGTTCAAAAAAGTTAACGGCTTCTATTTTAAAATCGGCAGTGATGCAGCTTCAGTGTCGGCTCATAGATAACCTGCAGTGATATGGCGCTATTTTTAAGGGGTTATGTGGTAGTGATATATATATACATTTGTATGTATAATGATGCAATAAAACATTCATACGGAGAAATCTTATTTATAGAATAAAGACATTTTGTTTTGTTTTCCATAGAGAATTGAGGCGTTTTTACAAATCGTCATAGGAATATCTCTGTATGGACCGTCTTAAAAATATAGAGACGCTTTTGTAAGCGTACATGCGTTATTTAAGACGTTAGAGACATGCAAATTGCATATCTACAAACATAGAGAAGCTTTTTATAAAAAAACATATACAATGTCTTAATTAAACCTCAGCATATTCTACGTTGTTGGAGATCGAACTTACAACCTGAGTTTCATTGGAAATGAGTTTATCCACTGGGCCACGAATTTTTCACGACAATTTTTGGAGTATATCCAATAGAAAATCACAGAGGGGGTGCAACCATAGTGCGTCGACCCAACCCACTTCTAATTTAAATATTCATTTTTTCCATCTAAATAATTAGAATAGTATTTTTATGGAACAATAACTATGCTGTCTGTTTTTTAAAGCAGTCTAAATGTTCAAATATTATTTGATAACGATGAGGTTGGGGTGGATGGAGTCCCGGCAATCGGCCGTCATCGGCTGATCCTCAATGATGATGAGCCTGAGGACGGGGAGGACGTCGTAATCTCTGAGGCGGCGCTGGCCTCTCCTCGCCTTGTTCCGGTGAAGGTGCCCAAGCGGGTATATTCAAAAACCTTCCGTCTGACATCGAGGTAAGGTCGGAGTTGGTCTCTATGTGTAGCCCTTTGTTTCTGTTGCTGATTTGCTTTCATCTCGACCTGCAGAGTGGATGGGGTCGACCTCCCGCTGGGACCGGTGGTGACGCCATCACTCCTGGGCACCAGCGCTGGTGTTGAGGCATCGGGCACAGGGGAGGCTGTGGCCGCACTGGTCGAGGGAGGCAATGCAGCCCTTGTTGATGCGAGTGCCATGAGCCCAATCGCTGCCCCGAGGGTCGAGGACATCGCCGTGGCGCCAGAGGCAACTGTCAATTTTTCGGCCGTCGAGTCGACAGCCGCTATTGAAGGCACGACGGTCGAGGAGGGAGTTACCGACCTTCCCGAGGGCGCTGGCCCGAAGGCTCAGCCCCCTGCCCTGATAGCAGTGGACAGCCCCGAGACGGTGGCTGGCACGGGAGCCCTCGACGTGGTGGTCGCAGCTCCTGCGTCGGCCTTAGGCATGGCGCCGGAGGCGGCCGCCCCTCTTTTGTCACAACTCATCGACGTAAGTCTTGTCTCCTCCTTTGGGTTTTGTTTTTGTCTTGGATTGCCGTTTTGATAGTTTGCTTATGTTCTCTAGCTGTTCCGGGCATAGTATGCGTCGGAGATTGAAGCTCTCCGCCGCGATCGCGATGACCTCTTGGCACATAATGCCGAGCTTCGGCGGAGGGCTATCGCCGCAAAGACCTCCACGGTCGTTGCGGCCGTGATGGCCGAGAAAGCCACTCACTTGGTAGAGGAGGCTGATCGCCAGGCGGTTACCCTGAGGGCCACGGTCGAGGAGGCCAATCGCCAAGCGGTGGCTCTGAAGACCGCCATCGAGGAGGCGAGGGAGGCTGAGAGAGCTGCTCGACGGACCCTCGATGCGGCGAAGGAGTCAACGGAGTCGTCTATGACAGAGTATCGGAGTAAGTTTTTTTCATGTGGTTACTCCATTATCATTGTCTTGTCGTCTCTTTGTCTTGATCTTCATCGGTCTTCTATCTACAGGGCGGCGTGATTGGGACCGGGCTCGGATCGGGGAGCTCGAGCGTGAAGCGGTCGAGGTTCGCGCGGTGGTCGAGCGAGCGTACTCGCTTCTGGTCAAGGATGTCGAGGCGGAGTTCCGAGACAAGCTTGAGGGGTTTGAGACCTAGCTCTGCCTCCTCATCGATGAGGCGGTGAAGGCTAGGGCTAAACAAGCCTTGGTTTATGTTCGGACCCACTTCCCAGTGGATGACCTTCTGTTGCTAGAGCATGGGATGCCTGCCGGGGTCACCGAGAAGCAAGCTGCGGCACTCCAGCAGGAGGTAGAGGATGTCGCTGCCGTGATCGCTGGGGATCTGCAATTTCTACCTCCTCCCAAGAACCCTGCCACGTCCCTCGAGGCCTAGGACCCTGCCGCGTCGTCTTCCGAGGACCAAGATCTTGCAGCATCATCTCCCAAGCTCAGGATCCTATGGCGTCACCTCTCGAGGTGTAGTTGTGTATATCCTGCATCAATTGTTTAGTAGTGGTTAGAAAACAACTTTGTGCTTTTGAGAACTCATGGTTCCCTTTTTTTGTTGAAGCACGGATAACTTCTTTCGCCGTTTGCAATTTTATGTCCTAACTGCATTTCACCTCGAGGGACTTTAGGCCATATAGTACTCGGCGTGTGGCCCTTGGGCTACGCACATGCTTACCGACATCAGGTCGAGTAAGACCCTGAGGGATTTGCAGACTTTTGCTTTTACTAATCCTTCGCGTGCCTAAAGCAAGATCCCGAGCCCCCGGTATAGCCATATAGTCTCGGGTGCAGGGAACTGATGCCGCTTATGCATCGATCCTGATATTAGGCCTCACGAGTTCTTGAGACTGCTTGGGACTTGAAGTTAAGGCTTCAAAACTTGAGCCCTCGAGGGACTTAGCTATTAGTCAAATGCCGAGAGGGCGCAAACGCCAACTCTTTTTTGCTCGCCCGGTTGCTGACGCCAAACCCAAAGCAAATCCATAGGAGCACAATCGCTTGAGCTAGACACGCAATGCTTTGCTTTAGCCCCTATAGGGCCTGAGCCTTAGCGATTGTGGTTGATGAAGAATAAAGAACATGATTTCACTTAGTGAAAAACTCGAATTTCATATAGGAAAAAGAATACATAGCTAAAAAAAGGAAGGAAGGAAGTTCGATTGACGACGTCCGTGACCCTTGACAAAATCGAGGGTCGAGTCGGATTGAAGCCCTCTGGTAGTGGCTCGACTCATCGTCGTTCCCGTAGGTCCGTCGTCTTCTTCGACTTTCGCCTGCTACTCTTCGTGCATTATGACGTCCTCCTAGGTCTTCTTGCGCCATGCCTTCCTCTGGGTCTCGTGCTTTCATGGTCGATCCTTCACGTTATCCCTCAGGTCCTCGGCGTCATCTCATCCATCCTCTTCCGAGCACTCGAACCTGCGCCTATCCTTCCGAGGCCTCCAGTTGTTCTCCCTAGGTCTTCTGCGCTGCCGTCTTATTGATTCGGAGCGGCGGGAGGAATTAGATCTGGGGGCCGTGGTATAATCTTCAGTGGACCCCGACCAGGGCCTAGTAAGTCGTCTGATGAGGCGTCCTCCAGCGTGCTCGAGAAAATCTTCTCGGCGAGGAGGTGATTCCCCGAAGCTTTGGCGAAGATGTCGGAGGACTTGTTCTGCTACCTGATCAAAGAGCTGACCTAGGGCTAACTCCTGCACGGCGTCAGCCAAGCGCTCCGCAGATCGGTCGTCCTTCCATGGGAGGAAGGGATCAAGACTCTGGCTTGATGACCGCTCGGAGGTTGGAGCCGAGTCAAAGGGATCAACCTTTCGAGCGAGTCGACCATGTATGTCGTGTTGCCCATGACGAGCGTTGTGCTGGGCTTGGCTGAAAGTTAACATGGAGATGCCATCGGATCCTGGTGAAAGTGACGTGACCCCCTACCTGGCGCGCCAACAGTCAGTGAATCACCAGTTAGTCTACCTAAGGGGGTACCCGAGGTAGTGATTTGATGTTGTGTAAGGGAAGCGCAGCGCCTTCGAACTCGATGGTCGACTCTGGGACACAAGAGCTAAGATTTATACTGGTTCAGGTCTCCCGGAGGATAATAGCCCTACGTCTAGTATTTTGGTGTGTAATATGATGATGGATCTTATAATACGATCCAATCAAGCTATCAAGGCTTGGATGTCGAAAGCAAAAAAAAATATGGTGGAGATAGATGGTTAGATGATCGATGAACTAGATGATAGAGATGCCTTAGGGGGGTCTTGCCTCCTTTATATACTCAGAAGGTAAGTCTAACAATCCTAGGACTCTATCCCGAGTAGGACTTGGATTCCCTACTTAATAACTCGGGTACTAAATCCCTAATTATAAGGATTCCGATACAAATAAATCTCTAGATAACATATCCGGAGCTTAACTACCCGATAATGACTTCACTTTCTTTATCGGAATCAAACCCTTGTTTATGAGCCATACCAGATGGTCAATGCTGGTCTTGATCTGTCCTTGGTCCGGTTTGATAAGCCCAACTGTGAGCTATCCGGGGGTCACACTCCCGACAATAATTAATCATAGAAAATAGGAGAGACATTACCATGGAGATGCACTATTTAAGAGTTAAACGAATGGCACTGGAATTATTCCTTTGATGGAATGAAAATCTTAGAACTTCATTTAATTTCTGACTTGTTTTGCACCCTCTGTATGTATACACATTAGCTGCCAAAAAAAAGTTATTCAAAGCACAAAGCAGAATTAATACTCCAATTACAAGTGATCGAGCCCTAGACTTGGAAGCCCAAGGTAAATATGCATGCGTGGAGGCCCATTACTTAATTGTTCGAGATCCAATTACAAGTGAAGATCGTACGCACATGCAACTGTTTCTGATCATCGTGTTCCAAATTGTTTGGCGATTATAGCAACATCCTCATCTAACATCTCTGTAAAAGATTGGTATGGTATCAAACCAAATGTAACATCACGTGTTCCACTCTACAAAATTTGGTAGTGCCAAAATTTAGCATTAGTTTGGTATCGTTGATTACTGAACAACCCATTAACGCAAACAGTTTTTCAAGATCATTTGTACATAATCTTTTAAATTTTGCAAATTCATCTATTCCGCTCATACGTTTCAAGATGATCTTGATGCCGCTTTGTATGTAGAAGAATTTATCGTAGCAACAAAGCGAAGAAGGTATTGCACATACGCTGATACTCACGCATGCATGTACACCGACGTCCTAGTAGCTTAATTATGACGTCATGCATACGCACGCAGGGTTTAGCTACCCGACCTAACGTCTATAAGTTAAAATGTATGTTTACAGGTTTAGATAGCCGGTTAAGATTGTATCAGACACAAGAGTTTAATTTAAAAGATATGAGTATATGCGGTTTAACTAATTAATAAAATTTCTTTTATTTTTTTGTTATTGTTTCTACTTCTACTATTTTTGTCGCTTCTGTGTATTGAATCCACGTATCTTTATCGGGTTTTGGATACCTGAAAATTTTTCACACGTGTTTGATTTGAAACCGTGGGGCCAGCTGTACCGTAAATCGCAATTTCTATTTTTTCCCCTTTTTTATCAATCCATCGCTAGCTTGCTAGCTTTGTGGGCTCTCAGGTCCATCTGCTGAGACTATGGGCCTTTATTGGGCCGTGACGAAGCGGCCCACGGCTTACTGACATGGGGCCCGCCGGTCAGCGGGCATGAGCAGTAGGCATCGCATATTCGCCGCCTCATCCATCCTCCTTCCTCGCGCCTCGCCGCCGCCGTATTGCGAATTCGCGATGGTGCTGCGCTCGCCGGAGCTGCGGTTCGCCGTCGCCACGGGGCTCGGGGCGCTATCCCGGCCCAGCCGCGTCGCGCCCTCGCCTCTCGCCGCGCTCGCGGCCCCGCGCCGACGCCGACGCCGCTCCCCGTCGCCTTCTCCTGCGCCCTCCGATTCCAACCCCTCCACCGCCCCCGCGAACACCGGTACTCTTTTTTTCCCTCCCTCATTTGGTCTCCGCCGGATGTGCGGTTCTTCTATTAGTCTAGTTTATTAGTGGGGATGTGTCATGAGCTCGCATGCTTACCGGATGCGCTCGGGTGCAGGTGGAGTGGGTGCGGAGGCGCAGGCGCCGGAGTGGAAGAAGGTGAGCGCTAAGCGGTTCGGGATCAATGACTCCATGATCCCCGACGAGGCTTGGAACGTGCTCCATCGCCTCCGCAGCAGAGGTGCGTCCCTGTTTTGCCGGCCATGTTGCTTTACCGTGGAAAGACTGAAAATGTTAGTTGAATTACAAAATGCTTAATTTCTTATGCGGGATTTGGACGACATTCAGTGGTGGGTTCAATTGTTGCTGAAACCGAGCATGTGTGAAAATTGTCAATCTTCATGTGTATTCCTAATATAAATTTAAAAGTTTGTTTTTCCATTGAAGGATTATTTCTCTATTATATTATTATGGTAATTCTGTAGTTTAATGCAATGCTATGGTTTAGCGCTAGCATTTTCTGATTAACAAGATGTAATTTATAATCCCTGCAAAAAAGAATTATAATCAAAATTAAACTTAATTTGTTTTACCATCAAACACCTCACGTGATTGTTTCATTGTCGAGGACACCAAATATGTCTGAAAAATAGCTTTCTGAAGAGAAATCTTATTGCATTTTACTGTATCCAAGATATTACAATCCCACCATTCTTTTTGCCTTTCCCTTCTCTGAACTAGGTGCAAATTGATATTAATGAGGCATGCAATTTGATTGAACTTTGTTTGTAAAACTAAATATTCTAAGGCCATAGTGGTAACATAAGATTTCTTGAGTTACAGCTGGACCACCCTTTAAAAATATACCTTTCATAGTCTAATATTTGATGGTTTGTTTCATCTTTGTGCAGGATATGATGTCTACCTGGTTGGTGGTTGTGTTCGAGATCTCATATTGAAGAAAACTCCAAAAGATTTTGACATAATAACTACAGCTGATCTTAGGCAGGTTATAACTCATATCACCAATCTTGTTATTCTCATTACAGTGATTTTTATAGCCAATGTTTATAGCATACATTATTAGAGCTGGTTTTTGTACTGAAAATCTGAAATGGATTCATAGTAAGTTTGCTACAATGTTCTGAAATATAGGGATATTTCAAGTATACATCTACACACAGTATATAGCCCCCCCCCCCCCACCAAATACTTTGTTTGCGAACAATTGTGAAATGTGAATACCAGTATTACATTTGTTTATACTTTATACAATATTACTTCCAACTCCTGCAGGTGAAAGACACTTTCTCCGGATCAGCTGTCATAGTAGGAAGGCGGTTTCCCATATGTCATGTATATGAGAACAATTCAATCGTCGAGGTTAGGACATAATCATTCTTACTGTCTGACAATTATGGCATTCTAGGCAGACTGCTATATTTGCAAAATGCACCCTTTGATTCTGGCAGATTAGATTCTTCGTTCACGCTAGAAGCCTTAACTTTTCAGCCAGACGGATATTTCTGATGACTTACTGTTGGCAGGTATCAAGTTTTAAAACTTACGCACGAGGGTCAAATAGCAATCAAATCTACACATTGAAGAGCCCCCATTGTAGCAAAAATGATTATGTTCGGTGGAAAAATTGCCAAGGGAGGGACTTCACTATAAACGGGTTAGTGCATCTATCATTTTTAAAGACATTTGGCCATATTCCAAGATTTAGTGTTGATATTTTGTCTTAAGATAAATGTTCGCAGGTTAATGTTCAACCCATATGCAGAAAAAATCTACGACTACTTTGGAGGCATTGAGGACATAAAGAAAGCTAAGGTCTGCTACCTTATCTTTTTATTAGTTCAACATCTGATCTTCCTATTTTTGTGCTCGTGAATCAGGACTTTCATTATGTAATCTTCTATTCTTCTTTCTCCCATTTCACTAGGTTCGTACTGTAATTCCAGCTGGCACATCATTCCAGGAGGACTGTGGTCAGTATCTAAAGTTCAACTATACCTTTTTCTAGATTTTCTGCCTTTTGTTTTGTTTTTCTGTGTGAACTTTTGGTATTGATGATATCATGTAATTAACAGCTCGTATTCTACGTGCAATCAGAATTGCAGCTCGTTTACGGTTCAACTTTCCAAAAGAAACAGCTTACTATCTGAGAACTTTTGCCTGCTCCGTGGCAAGGCTTGATAAGGTAAAAGCTTGACATGCACAGTGTCTTTGTTCATATGAATGATTTGGATCATTTGATTTTAGAAACAAGGAAGTAGCTTCTATGTTTACCCTTAAATGCCTATGTTATCTGATACAGGGAAGAATACTCATGGAGGTCAACTACATGCTTGCTTATGGTTCAGCTGAAGCTTCTTTAAGGTTGCTTTGGAGATTTGGTATTCTTGAACATTTGCTGCCTTTTCAGGTGCAACCATGGTCACCCTGAACATATGTACTCCCTCAATCCACATTTGTAGGGTGCATTTTGATTTCGAAATGTCTTCAAAATTAAGCTCTGACCATTGATTTCTCATACTCCCTTTGTCCCATAATATTGCAATCTAAGACCGGATGTGATATTTCATAGTATAATGAATCTAAATAGTGGTATTGTCCAGATTTATTGTATTATGAAATGTCACATCTGGTCCTAGATTGTAATATTATGGAACGAATGGAGTACTATATAATATATATTGTTAAAGCTATACAGATAACATCACATGAAAGTAATTTGAAATACAGATATATTGGTGTAATTCTTTGTACACTATATAACTTGATTAACTACTGGTCAAAACTTTATAAAGTTATAAAGTTTAGCTTTCTGATATACACGCCCATACACTAGTGGATGGAAGGAGTATTTAGATTATAAGAAGTTAAGTCTTCATATGGCTTCTAGTTTTTTGGCTTTTGGCTGAATGATTTGATTGTACTGTACAGGCAGCATATTTTTCTTCAACTTGTTTTAAGAGGAGGGACAAAGGGACTAACATGCTACTAGTAAGTTCGATTTTGAGCTATTAGTTACTTGGAGCTGGAATGAAATCATACATCTCACACTGTGATTATGAAGCATGATTATCCTTATAAATGTACTTCTGATGTATAAGAGATTGCAACAAGTGGACCTTTTGCCACAAGTTAATATGGCTGTTTGCAATTTTATATTCTTCAGGCTTTCAAAATAAGTTGCAACTCATATTTCATATACTTTGCTTCTATCTGTATCTGCTTTGAATAACAACTTTCATTTCTTGACTCATGAAAACATACCTAATTCAATTTTGCCACCTTTTTAACTAGTTGTGTGTAAAGTTTAGCTGGTGCTTTAAGTTTTTCATTGCAAATCTGACTAAATCAGAAATAAGGTGTTCTTCTTTGAAAAGCCAGTTTCATGTTTTGGTGAAATATGCACAATGTATTTTAATTGAACTTTAGTAACTATTTTTGTCTATTAAGTTTATTGTTTTTGTACGCAGGTTTTGTTTTCTAAATTGGATAGTTTTCTTGCACCTAACAGGCCATGCCATAATAGTTTATGGTGAGATATCCATTATTCAACTTGTTATTTAATATTTACAGCCAAGGCCAACATTATGCTTTGATTGCTTAGTTGTTTTAGATTGTTGAAACTGCCAAAGGTGGAATTTGTGAAGCTAGTGTGAATGCTACTTAAGAATTAAATATTTCAAACCTCTGTCCATTCAATAAGCACATTTTTTCGAGGTTAGTTCCTCGGATTCACTATTATTTCTCAAGATGATATTTCGCTCCTGATATTTTACAGGATAAGCATTTTAGCACTTCATGAAGCATTGGTACGCCAACCATGTGATCCGTTAGTGGTGGCTACTTTTGCACTAGCTCTATACCTTGGAGGTGATCTACCATTGGCAGTAGACATTGCAAAATCAATCAATCGTGAACATTGTGCCGGATTTTCAGAGCTCTTAGAACCTCAAGTCTGGGATGATAAGCATTTGGTAGCTGAGGTACAAAGCCTAGCTGTCTCGATGCGGCGGGCACTAACTGAAATGACGGATGAGTATTATGTTGCAAATGCTATGGCGAAAATCCCTCAAGCACCATCCTCAGATCTTGTAAGCACAACATACTTCTGCCTTCCATTTTTAGTTGACATTTTTCCCTTTCTGGGAAGTCATGGCATCTGTGTATTAGTTACAATCTACTCCACTTAGCCATTTAGAAATATATAATGTTGAAAGCTCAATCATACTTCTATAGTTTTAACTTCTACCATGAGGAAATGAAAGTGTGCACCTAGCTGCGTGTCACCATATGTTGGTTTTGTTCACCTGTGTGTTTTTTTTGAAAAATCAGGAAGAAAATCATAGATGTAGCACTTGCTAGAACATGTGCAGTTGAAAAATTATTGATCATGTGTACTTTTAAGACATAAATTTGTACACATCTGCTGTAATTGAAGTCTACTTATTTTTTGTTTATTTATTGAATATATGAATATATGATCATATATTTGGACACTTAACAAATGCATGTGTTCCAACATATGCTACATGCCTACATCTATGAAAATCTCGAATTGTACAAACGCAAATAGGTGCATAAATGCACCAAGATTCACAAGATCCAACTAATTTTGATATTGTGTGAAAACCAGGAAAAATCAACGTCGTTAAATTTGTCACAAAAATGTGTTATAATATTGTCGAACAATATTTCTGCTTTTTCTCTGAACAACTTCACTAGTTCTCGTTAGTAGAACTTAATTTAGACACTGGTATCAGTATGAATGCTCTTTTCCGATACTTGCTTATAGTTTATGCCTATGACACTGTTTAGAGCATTGTCGTATTTACATTCATTGCAGCTGTTTACATCATTACCCTGTTTATTTTTCTTTGAAGAATCATCTCTTCTTTTTAGGTATTTATCCCACTACAAGCCTACCTAAAGGTTCTCAAATTAATTGAGTGTGTTCAACATGGAACAAAGGAACATGGCTACAAACCAAAGAGTAATGGAAATATTGATTATCATAATCTATATCATGGTACACCTGCAGAAGTAAGAAATGTCTTCACACTGGTTGTCTTCGACACAATATACCCCTCAAACACGGATAATCGGCATGATGCCAGCTCTTGAAGATAAAAGTGTGGGCATGATTAATCATGAATAATTCAGGGGTTCGCAAGGGACATGATGCAGGCTATATGCCACAGCTTATACCAAAGAGCATAGGATGGCCTACTGAAGTAGCTTCCAGAGCTTCAATGGCTTGAACGGCTGCATGAATTCATGGCAGAACAGCAGATCATATTGCTGGATATGTTGCTCAGGGTATTCTCTCATCTTTCAAACGACTTTCAACACTGATATTCAGTAACTGATGCCCCTCCATACCATTCTATTTCCTTCGTCCAAACAGAGTCTGCAAGGCTCATTTACTTAATTACTTTCATGCCCAAATCTGTCATGGTTATACATTTGCTAATAGAACAATATTATTAGTAGATGCTTGTAATTTCTACCTTCCACTGGTAGATGTTTGCAATAGCTGGTGTTCATGGGGGGAAACAACAAAATAACTATGGAAATGTCTAATCCACTGCGGAAGCAACACAACGTAGTGCAATAGTTCAAGGTTCTGTATTCATGCCACAAAAAAGGGAATTACACTTTTGGCATTATCAATTTTCATCTTGGTACACATACAAGAAACAATTTTCATATTATCTCATTTGCATTTTTTTATTCTCTCAACTCTTACCAATTGATTCTTTTGTTTACTTTTTCTACTTGTCAATTAATTTGCACTATATATTTTTGAAGTAATGGGCTGTTGTTACTATGAGTATTTAAAAAAGAAAAATGGCCTTTTGCCCTATACACATATACCAGATGAAAGAGCAAATGACAATAACAAGTATATGTGGTATGAGACTAATGAGAGTAAATCCTCTTTAAAAAACTATGTAAGATATAATACTTAAAAGATAAACATTTGGTATTTACAGCGGTGTAAAAATAGTTTAATTATTTGTTACTAGTAGTGTGCACGTGCTAACGCTACGATAAAAATCAAAAGACAATAAATATTTTGAACTTGAAACGAATAATAGGATAAATTAAGATTCACGCTAAAAGAGGTCGGCGACAAATTATTATACTATTAAATTTATAGAAAATATATTTATGGAGAAGTTACATATAATCATTATACGAGGCCACCAACACCCTTACATCTTACCAAACACAAAAATAAAAACACGAGATATTTCAGAAAAGGGATTTTTGCTCTTCTATCCTATAGTTGAGTATTATTTGCTCTTTTGTCACACCGTATGTGTATGACAACCGGATTCAGAGATCAGATATATTACACCTATATGGAACAAAAGAACAAATATCATTAACTTATATATAGTATTGAGAGCAAATCTTCCTTTAGAAAATGTTACATATATTCAAGATCTTATGACAGCCACAACACTACAACAACATGAAAAAGAAAACAAAATTGTCCCTTCATTTTTACATTAAACCAAAGAAAACAAAACTGTCCCTTCATTTTTACATTAAACCACCAACTTCATCAAAGGAATCAGCACCAACTGGCAATTAGTACCAACCACTATTGATTATTACGGAGTACTATTTTACGGTAATCAAACAAAAGATGTATCATATATCACCATAGTAGTAGCATATAATACATACTTGTAAGTGCTGATAAGCCAACATCAGTTATCTGCCGATTGTCGATATTAACTGACTTCAGTGAATTCAATGTAGATATCTTCTTCGTACCAATGTCAGTAACCAATGTAAACGAGAGATTGATGCTTTGCAAATTACAGAGTCCTATAAGAACAGAATAGATTACAATCAGAATGCTTCAAATGACAGTGCAATAACAAACAAATCCATATAATAATTAAAACAACAGCACAGGATTTGTGATGCAACAAGTTCTGCTGATAATTAAAAGCATTATAATCAGCTTAAGTGAGGAAACAGTACATAATCATTTACATATCTGGAGCATATCTTGTCAAATTTTTTGATACAATATTCTGATAAGCAGACATAACGAGTATATGAAGACATCCTATTATATTTTTACTTCTCTGAACTAAAATTCACTGGTTGCAGACTTTTTTTTGGCTAGTGGGGGAATGACCACGAATAATGACAACAAGTAACCATTGACATGCCGGATGATACAATACATAAATATAGTAAACGCTCAAAAAACAATCCTGCCACAGAAAGTTTACAGAAAAGCAAGCTTGTACTTTATTCACAGTCATCGCTGAAAAACTGTATTCATCAGTATGTTGGTATCAATAATACAGAATCCTGACATGAATGGCATTGCACGTCTAAAAAAGTAATAGAGCTACAAATATTATTGTCATAAGTGAACACACACCAGATAGATGCTGGAGTCCATTGCTTCCAACTTCAGATCTCTAGATAGATATTGTTTAGTCACTAAATTAATTATTCAGCATATTTAGAAAATGAAAACAATAAACTAACCCTCTCGAATAAAAAGGTCTCTGAACAATCTCTTCAAATACTGGTAGTCTAGGAAATCCTCAAAATGTAGCGAGTAGCAATAATAGAAGTAAGATGCAAATTCAGTAGGATATCCACGACAGAGGGCCTACAATTGAGAAAACACAATAAAAAAGTATGGCAAATGTGGTAAATGCAATTTACAGAGAAGAATGTGTGACCTCAGTTAAAGTAGCAATTTTTCATTCACTGAATTTCTCATACTTTTGTTTCTTGTTCCCAGCTTTTAGACCCTGCCATGGAAGGCTGGCAGCAACAAAACCATAAGTTAATACAGCGTGCATGATTGAGGCATACACATGCAAGAAGAAATTAGTAGAGGTTATGTGCTGGTGTGACGATGTATCCCTATATTTCTTTGCAATTCCAAAATCTATAACATAGACCTACAGAAAGAATGAAAACAGTGGATAAGTAGACCTATAATTGATCCATGAACACAAGTAGATCAAGTAAACATAACTATTACCCGATTTGACCTTTTACCAAGGCCCATGAGAAAATTGTCTAGCTTAATATCTCTATGCAAGAAGACTTGGAGTGATCAAATTCGACGCAGTTTATCTAAAAAAAGAGAGGATGATATGAGAAAATATAGTAAACTGAGATCAGTTGAGAAATGCTTGATTTGGGTAAGGTAAATATTATAAAATGGCCAAATAAAATAGCAAATGGATTTAATCTTGAGTGCCAATAATACCATTTGAATTTGATCAGCAAGCATCAAAACAGTTTTTAGAGATAGCTTCCTGTTACAAAACTGAAAAAAATCTTCAAGGCTTGGTCCCAATAAGTCCATCACCAAAACATTGTAATCACCCTCCACACCAAACCACTTAACATTTGAAATTCCAGCTGCAGAACAAAAGGGACAGTTAATGTGTCAGTTTTTCCTTAAAAAAGCAACTGATAAAGTAACAAGCAAAGATGTATTACAAGGGTGATATCTATTCTGACAGGAAGAGGGCTGTTGGAAGCGGTGTAAATAATAAAGTCATTCTCGCCAAAAACACCCAACATCGTATCGGATCAAATTCATGTTTGCAACGCTGAGATCAACATAAATGAATAGAAGGCAGTACACTACAGTTGAGCATATGTATATTACAGCTCTTGAAAATTCATATTTTTGGCATTGAACTGTTGACGGAATGAAAGCTTAAGCAGAAAAATCCATTAGAAAAGTTTTCCCAGCAATAGAACACCTGGAAACACCGTAAGGTCTGTAACACATACTCCAGAGTACAGACAACCTTTTATATTGTACTGATGTATATCAGCGATGCAATTGCAGTAGACAAATAAATTAAGCACAGTTAGATTCGCGCAGCAACCAATTGAAATGACTACCAACTGAGAAAACATCCGATTCTCCCAGGCAAACATATAACCCGATCTCTGCATCCTAGATAGCTGCAGGTGATCAAAATCTTGTGAGACTAAAACATAAATACAACATTCCTTGAGTTACAAGTAGTAAATCCTTTTCTTTTTACCTCAAACATCAGATCCTCTATCTGTACATAGTACAAGTTAGCAGCCATCATTCTAGCTAACAGGCATACATCCCTTGTAACCTCTAAATAATTGGGACATAGATGATACTAATGATAATTGGGACAATCAAATATGTCTAAATAACACCGTTGAGTTGGATTGATAATCCCTACACTTAAATAGGCAGTAAAACCAAGTTATCTACCAAAATTGATGACATAATAATAATCATGGATTTACTGAGGAAGTTACATCACACATAATCAGACATGGGAAAGGGCATTAAATTAGAATCAGTACCAACCACAAAACAAAACAAGAAGCTACAACCAAAGTAACATCATTTAGTACAGGAAGAAATAGGAGCTTATTCAAACTACAAGAAACTAATGAATAAGGTCAATGGAACAACAATAATAACAAGAGTTATTGATAATTGTCGTCTTGAATGAACCTGAGCTTTTGAAGAAAATTGGTTGTTCAATTGATCCTTCCTGTTAACTTGCTCTTGTTGCCTACCACTTGAAGCAAATGCTTGTTTAGCTTCACGAATGTTGTCCCAGGACTTCTCTTCATTAGCTGCCAGAGGTTGAACTACTGTTCGTGCAAGCCAGTCACGGTTATCTGTCTCACCATACCAATTGTGTGCTTCAGTTTGTGCCTGCACCTGCGCCTGTGCCTGCACATGCACAACAAAAAGGCTACTATTTGAAATATGCCAAATAGACAGGAATGTAATGATTCTATAAGACCAATTGGCAGGACTGAGGAACATTGGAGCAACACGGAAGATAAAAGCCAATACCTAAATGGATTATTATCAAAGAGGAAATAACCAATAGCTATCAACCACAATACCACATCGATATGAGATATGTTAGTTGTGTCTGTAAGTAATTGCAAGGTGTGAAATACCTGGAGTCATCCACTTCAGACTCATTAACTTCCTTGAGAGACTCTAGTGCATCTGAAACAATACAGGCAGTGCATGCCATGAGAGAATACTAAAAAGAAGAATCACCCATTTGTTGAATCAAGAATATATATATTCCAACCTTCCAGAGATTTTTGTTCTATTCTCATCAGATAGGCAGTGATGATTGTAGCACCGCAACAACATACACCGAAATTCAGAACATGATGAATGGGAATTACATTATAGCATTGCTATTTGGATATATCTCAAGCCAGCTAGTTCACCTTGAGATTGGCCCATGACAATAAAGATTTTAACTTTAAAGAATAGCACGAATTTCTCAAAAAGTGCTGGTAACGTACCTCCTGGAGACCCTAGCAAAGCAATGGATAAGGACTTTCCCCGCCTTTCGGCCGTCATCGATGAAATCAAGACAGGGCTCAAGGTGATCGGAAGGGGCCTTAGAGGGGACTTGGTCGGAGTTGGGGGCAGAGAAGGTGACGCTGGACTCACCGGAGATGCGGGATTAGAAGCCACTGCGCTTGGCCCAAGAGAGGGGTT
This sequence comes from Zizania latifolia, assembly GCA_000418225.1. NCBI lineage: Eukaryota > Viridiplantae > Streptophyta > Magnoliopsida > Poales > Poaceae > Zizania > Zizania latifolia. The sequence goes on from KE370777.1 coordinate 93,982, forward strand.
GCGGCTGCCTCTTCTTGATCTTGTCCCCGGCCTCCCTCTTCTTCCCGCCCTTCCCCTTGGTCGGCGTTGTCACCATCGTAGACGCCACAGCCACCGCAGACTTCTCGGTCGGCTTCCCCATCGGTATCAGGCGGCAGAGATGAGGTGATGAAGAGGCGGCAGCAGAAACCCTATTGCTTGCTAGGGTTTTAGGGAGGGAAGCATTCTGGAGGCGTCGGCAGGAGCGAAATTAGAGGAGATTAGATTAGATTAGAGGAAATGGCTCAGATTTAACGGAAGCGATTAAAAGGCTGAGATTTACCAGATGAATGAGTAGGTAGATACTCAACTTCATCAATTATATAGTAGGGTAGATTAAAAAAAATATCACGATATGGACAATGTCATGCAAAATCTACAACACGGAGTGTTATTACACCTTCCTATAGGCTCATGGCAAAGCAAAGAAGGCCCATAAGGCCTGCAATGTTCATGTCTGGGCCGGGCCGACCCGCCGAGAGTTTGGGCCCATTGGCAAAATTCAAGACAGAGGAAGCCCATCTCTTCTCTCTCTCCTTCGCGCTAGAACCCTAGCTCCCCCTCGTCCTCTCCCCTCCGCGATGGCGGCCACCGACGGCGAGCACCAGCCAGCTCCCGCCGGCACCGTCCCATCGCCGGTGCCGGAATACTATCTGTCCAAGCGCGAGCCCGACGCCGAGGCCGACCTCGCGCCCCTCGACCCGCCCGCCAAGGTCGCCCGACCCGACGCCGACGAGGAGGCCGCCGCCGCCGTGGAGGCCAAGGCGCGGGCTGCGGTCAAGGGGAAGGGAAAGATGGTGGTAGAGGAGGAGGAGGACGGCGGCGACGAGAAGAGCAGCAACGACGAGGACGATGACGAGGACGAGGTCGAGGGCGGGGAAAGGCGAGATGGGGACGACAGCGACGACGGCTTCTGCGAGGACCCGCTCACCGAGGTCGACCTCAACAGCATCCTCCCCTCGCGGACCCGCCGCCGCGCGCCGCCGCAGCCCGGGGCCTACCTGGTGCGGCTAGAGGAGGCCGCGGAAGACGACGAGGACGCCGACGAGGACACCGACATCGACATGGCTCGCGACCAGGAGGACGGGGACGGGGAAGAGGACAGCGATTAGGCTCGCGGCGGGACATCCTCACTAGGTAATGCCTTCACCTCGTGCTTATGATGCGCAGGCAGGTTCACCACAATTCTGTGCTGATTGGATCCATTTAGGTGCCTTTTGCTATCGTACTAATGAATTCACACCATCTGGTTACTTTTTTCTTAAGATTTATCTAATCAATTGGTGCTATTGCTTCTGGAAATTCTTCATTTGGCCTTGCTCACTTGGATGCGTGTTCTATGTAAATCATTTGGATGTCTATGTGCATTGAGCTTCTTATGTGTGAACGTAACTTGTTATGTTAGGTAGGAATGTTTGTATTCTTGCTTCCAAATTTCAATTGGATAATGCCTTCCTAATTGCATTGTTTGAAGCTGCGGCTGACGAATTTTGTCAGGCTTGTCTTAGTTATCCAAATCACCGGTGTGTCAGTGCTAGATATAGAACCCTCTGGTCAATCCCTTAGGTAATATTTATACATGTGGTCTTTCATGTTTGCTCAAAAAACCTTTGGATCCACCTGAATCCACAGGTAATATGTGCAGATATCACACCCTAATGGTGCATTTGTGAACAAGGTTAATGTTGAAGCAAGTACATTGATGTGATTGAATGAGCTTGTTACGTGGAGATTTGTGAAGTTTTCCCATGATGTCACCATGTTGCATCTTTTAAACCTATACTCACATTATATGATTAAGCTAGTCATGTTGTACTTGTCCACTTATCCTAATTTTACGCTTTCACTGTCTGGCTTACTGCTTACATATATGTTTGATGTAGTAGTGACTTCCAGTTAGTCCTTGTACATTTTCTGTTGCTTCAACCTTTTGATTGTTCAATTAGATGTACCCTTATAAATCATGTAACATTGAAGCATCTAGTCTTACTGTCTTAGGATGTTACTGTGGAGTAGTGGAGTGTGCCTTTGTAACCAACCAATGTTTAGTGCTTTGGTTCCTTGCAGATGCTAGTTATCATTGTGTTTCTAACTTTGATGGTAGGACAGATTCTGGTGTTTGCTTGAACTGTGATTCTTTGGGCCTGTTTGTTTCAGCTTCTGGCAGCTGCATCTACTTCTAGAATCTAAAGCTGAAACAAACGGTTTAGAGTTTGGATCAGATTGTGAGAATCAGTAGCTGCAGAATCTGAAAATGAACTAGAATCCAGAAGCTAGAAAACACCAGCTTCTCTAGATTCTCACCGGCTAGATACTTAGACCAGCTAGCTACTAAGAATCTCTAGCTAAAACAAACAGGCCCTTTGATTAGTTAATAATAGCTATTACTAATTTTTATAGTTTTTAAGATTTTTTCCTTTGTCAAATCAGATTGGATGTTGGAAAGCTATGGTGGGATAGTCTCATACTCTCATTTGGCATATGAGCACTAGGAAAGGGAACCGGCACTGTAGGATTTGGAATTTGGATTCTTATGACAACTCATTGATATTGTGTTTAAGTTATTTTTTGACAAATCATGCTGTTATTTGGCATTCTGTTATTTCTACTTTTTTTTTCTTCTTCAAAGTCTTTCAATCTCAAACAAGTTATGGTAGGCTAGAATTGAAGCCCAAACTTGAGTTTCATCTTTATTTGAGTGGCTAGGTTTTTCATTGACTTTTCAAGCCAAACACAACCTTTTATGGAAAGAGACCCTCCCTCCTATTTCTATTTCTACTGTTTGACATAAATGTTTTTTCATTGACACACTGTGGTTAACTAGGTAATGATAATTATATACTAAGGTAGCTGGATGCAGCAATCTGCTTGTTTTCTAGAGTCTTTTTGGAGGGTTGGATCTGAAAATAGTTGCATTTAAGTGAGCCCATTTATGGTTCACTCTAGCCCTTTTGACATCTTAGAACTTAGCTCAGGGTAAGCTGAAACAAGTTTTCACTAAGATTTGAAACAGGCAATAGTCCAGCGATCCCAACCAACCTTGGCTAACTCAAGGCCTTCTTTAGCAGTTAGTCCCAGCAATGCTAAGATGGAAAGTAGAAATATAATGCTTACATTGTCTGATTTGTCGCTCACAGAGCCAGTAGGTGTGGAGATGTCAATTTGGGAGATACCAGCCACTAGCCATGGAACGGTTGTCAACCAAGTGTGACGGTAGATATTTTAGGAGTGTCCTGGAAAAGTGTATGTGGGTTTTGACTGTGGAAGTACCAAGTGCATATGTGGCTAAGGAATAGATTGGGTGATGGATGTTCTTTCTTACACACGATGAGCCTATCAGCACTGAGCTGACTCATTTGAGATTTGAACTTGAATATTCTGGGCTCCGTATGGTTTAGAGCTTAGCAAAAGTTCAGACCTATATTGCATTTCAGGACCCATCTTTGAACTGCGTTAGCGGCAAATGGATTGCTATCTGGTGAGGTGTTTGGTACTTTGGTTATATGAGTTGATACTCGATAGCTGGTTGTCATCGAGCTGTTTGGACTGTTTTTTTATTTTGCCTTTTGAGTTACCATCAACATCAGGAATAACTTAGGAATTTTAGTGTAGAAATTAGAAACATGCCAAATACATTTTGGTGATCCTCATCAACATGCTTTTTGGTGGGGGTTGCAGTGTTCTCCTTTGAAACATTTGCACTATCACATGCTTCCTTATTGGTTATTAACATGTTTCATTCATGCATTCAGAATGCAAGACCTAAAAACCTAAGTACTTTTGCTGGTTCTTGTTCGATTAGCGCAGTTTTGCATTACTGAAGTATTTTGATTAATCACAGTAGCAGTGGCTGCAGTGTAGAATCAGTTTGTGTTTTTCTTGTGAAGTTTGCACCTGTTATGACCTGGAGATTGTGTCCCCAATCTGTGTAACCAGTAGTTGTGGGTAGCCATGGCTAGAGGCTCTTCACCCTGTCGCCAGAATTTTTTGGCTAGGGTTGTTCACCTGCGTTAGAATAGATTGGCTAGGGCTATTCACCCCACAGATAGGAGGAAGATTGAACTTTATTTCTTGCTTAAAGAGGTACAACCAACTCCTATATTTATAGCTTGAGTATAATCGAATCTCTTAGCAAATAGATCTAATCTGCTATCAAATATCTTCTGATTTAGCTAACAGATAAAGTAATTAACTAAGTTAATTCCTAAATCCTAATGATTCTTATCTTTAGCTAACGGATTAACTTCTAAGGATTCTTATCTCTAGTAAAGTTGTCGGCATCACCTAGGATTCTCTTTTGGATGTTTTCTCCACATAACAGCACCTACATTCTTTACAGGTTATTTGCAGAAGCATACACTTTTTATGATGATGCTTTACATGTCAATCTCCATGATTATTCGCCCAGCCCTCACCATCTACCAACTACTTATGCTCAACTGGGGTCAAACTTCTTTATCTCCTTCTAAATACTGATGTCTGCTTGCTTGCTAAGAAAATGGTCGTATGTTGCCGCATGCATTGGAGATAAGTCAATGCAGCTCTATGTGTTGATGCCATGTCATGACCCACCTCAAGTTTTTCCTTTGAGTACCATGTTTTCCACTGCCTATTATTATGCTACATCTGTGAAATTGTCTCATCATCTAGCTGAACTGATCTGTGTTATATCAAACTAGTAAGGTGCTCGTGCTTTGCAATGGAGTCTTATTTTTAATGATAAACACTTATTTAGAGCATGACATTTATTAAACACACACTTAGTAATGCTGCGATGATAAAAAGCAAAGTGATATATTATTGTCCGAAACAAATCATAGATAGAGAGTCAATTATATGTATTAACATTAGCTATTACTCATAAAAAAAAATACATAGAACCATCTTTACTAATTACAATTGTTATTACATATTTGTAATTATAAATGTGGTATGAAATTGTATAAGATATCTATACAGTGAACACATACTTTTTTTATCTATACAGTGAGCACTTCCTTGTAGACGATATTCTTGGTTAGCATGCTTGTTGAATTGATATCCCCGTTTTTTCCTGTAGCAGCGAGTATTTTAATGTTGCTACGAGAAGTCGTTCGTGACAGAGCTACATATAACTGTCTATGGGAGAACACCGGATTCGGGAGGTAGATTCTAACATGTGGTATTGTTTGACCTTGTGATTTATTGATTGTCATCGTAAAACTCATTCTAATAGGGATTTGATTCCTCTTAAATTTGAAGAGGAACATTTCATCATCGGACGGGCACAAAGGTATACGTGGAAGGAAGACTCTCTTATTAGCATGCTGTCCCAACATAATTTCAGCATCAACCGTGTTCCTTTGAAATGTTCGGACTATCAACCTGGTCCCATTACACAGATCATTGGCTGGGTCAAGATTTCTGAGCAATATCACAGGGCAATTAACCTTTAGCTTTAATATATGTGGAGGTAGCTTATTTGGCGTTAAAAAATTTAAGAACTCAGGTGGATAATGGTTGCATGGATCATCGAATGCTTGGTCATGGCTGTGATATATCATCTCGTCACCAGAAAAACGTTCGATAAGCTTCATGTTTATGACATCAATGTTTTCATTCCTCGTTGACAAAATAGCTCGAGATGTGATGTAGTCCACATTGGTCATGTTTGTATCTAACGTTGGAAAAACCATATCAATAAGACCATCAATGTCTGATTTTGCCCCAGTGTAGGGTACACATATCTCGTCAGGTAAATTTACATAGTCGTCTTCGATAGTCTCTTCAATGACATTGTCAATTCGCAGCAGATAGTCTGAAAACCATTGATCTGATCGAGCCCTCATATTATGAACAAGCCTCAGTTGCTGCATGTTGTCCCATAGGTAAGATCTACGTAAAGTTACACTTACAATTTGAGCTCTACTCTCCTTTCGTACAACTGGAAGAACCTGTCTAAAGTTACCTCCAAAAATCACCGTCTTTCCTCCAAACGGTACATTAAGCTTTTCCATGATGTCTCTCATGCTCGTCTAATGCCTCAATTGCCTGTCTTTTCATCATGGAGGCTTCATCCCATAATATAAGCGAAGCCGTTTGAAGAAGCTTCGTAGTACCACTTTGCTTGGTGAAGTTACACACCGCATCATCTTCTATGCTTAGTGGTATCTTAAATCTTGAATGTGCAGTCCTACCTCTAGGCATGATGGAGACAGCAACACTAGATATTGTAGTAGCAATAGCTATCTTTCCATCACTACGGACTTTTGTTAATAAAGCTTTGTACAGAAACGTCTTTCTAGTTCCTCTTGGTCCATCAACAAAAAATACACCTCCACTATTGCTGTTAACGGATGATAATATAATGTCATAGGCATATCTCTGTTCTGAATTAAGAGGATGTGACCGATAGTAGCTCATTGTCTATCTCAATAGAGGACTCTTCAAAAATTTCCCTCACCTCACCTGTCATGGTGTCATATGACTCATCGATCTCTGGAAGAGGGAATGATGTTATCTCCTTACCCATTGACTGCAGCAAGTTTCTAATCTCTAACAATACCATATGTTCAACTACATATGGATTCATCTGGGATCGTCAGATGTCATCGGACATTGCTTTCAAGTGTGTGTTCTAGAGTCTACGCACATCGCTAGGTTCGCAATAAACCAGTATCGTAGCAAACAACCTTCAGAGAGACGATGGCATACGGAAAACTTCGGCTTTAGAGAGGCAGTCATCGATGCTGCTATCTGACTCGATGAGACCTCTTTTCTCAATGCCTTCTCGAAATGTAGGGTAGACAATACCGTCACATGTCCTCAAGTCCTCAAATGAAGTAGCGTCAACCACGTGGTTCAATAGCACCCTCAAGTAATATCTCTCTCCCTCCGCTGGATGTGCTGAGATGACCCTCCCAATCTGCGTGTGTTGTTCTCTTCTTGTCCAGTGCTTTGGTCTAGGCCACCACCTTGCATATTCTGAGAAATCTCTATAAAGTAACCTCCGTACCCATGGGAATTCTCGGTTCACCTTGAAATACTCGGTCAACATGGTTCTTGAGGCACCCTGTTGGTCAAGAACTTCACGTACATCTGCGTTCTCTCTGTAGGACACAAGATGCATTCCTGGGAGGTGGAGCTGTAGTTGTAGCACTGGTAGCGAGATCCCGCTAAGGTCAAAACCGAATATTCTCCATAATGCCTCCTATGATGTTACCCACCTAGCATCCTTATAATCATTGATCTCATTAATCTCGCGGTTTTCATCGGCATCATTGACGGACACAGACGCCCTATCATGCCTCTTGTAAATATACTTGTAAAGGTACTTGATAGCCTTAATACTCGAACAAACCTCTGCATTGATGTGAGAGTCATACCTTCTTAGAAGCATATGATTATATGGAACAATCCATCTATTATCCAAGTCATGCCCTCTCACTCTTACCCTATGTCCGTCATCCCTTCTCCTATAGATGGGGTAAGAGTCCTTGCCTTGGATAGTTGTGTCAGTAAACTGGCGTGTGTAATAGCATTTACAGCTACCATTTTTCATGCATGGACTCTTACTGTTTAGTGGACCACATGGGCCATGCATCATATGTTTGACTACCATTTCATGTAGCTCCGGGTACATATCCTTATTTGAAAATTCTGTTGAGATGATAGTATCATACTCTTCGGGACAACTCAGTTTATAACCTGACTACATGATAAGGAGGAAATGTGCATGTGGTAGATCTCTTTTCTGGAACTCGATGACACGGACTTGTGCTGCAATGATTCCAAGGATATGGTTATGAAATAGCTGAAATTTGAGATCCTCTAGCTTGGCTTTAAATACTCACACAACAAGATCAGGACGATCTTATGGTGTTTAGCCAGGTTCAAGATTCCTACTCATTTCTTCTCAATTAGGGTTACAAATCATTGTAAGGAAGATATCTGGTTTACCATACTTCTGCATCAAAGCTATAGCATCCATGTATCGCCGTCTCATATCCCTCTTGCCACCGATAAATGTCGCAGGTAGGACCCATCTTTTGCCCAATTTGCTCGCTTGATGTTCTCCAACATATACACTATCCATTAAGCCCTGGTAAAAATCTGCCCGTATTTTTTTCTGATTGTACAAGTAGTTCAGTCGAAACGTTTTAATCTTTATGTATGTATCAACTGCAAACTGTTGGAATAGACGCCTCCCATGCAAGACCGTGTTGAAGATTCCACGACGTATCTGGAATTTATAGCAATAATACTCGCGCATCAAAACGCACAACTTACTAGTAGTATCTACGAAGCAAAGAGAAATCAGTTAGGTGATTAGCATACGGATATCATAAGTATCGTGGTAACATGGATACGTATCACTTAGCTAACCTGGGTTGTCAGCATTTCTTGCTCGAGTTGTACTTATCTGACTAATGTCAACACCTTATTTTGGTATATCAGAATGTCAACCAAGCTCTGCTCTCGGAAAAAAGAGAGGGTATGACAAAGGGTCATAGCACCCATCACTCGGCCTGATTGAATAGTAGTTATTGCCGAAAAAGGTGATGCTGCGATCAAAATGTTTGTGAATATCATTCCCCCCAACCCACACAGCAGCAACCTCTGATGTTAATGGTGTGTTATAAGTTCTCTGGTCTAGCTTATAGTCCATGTTTAGCACAATACGATATTCGCCCATATCTTCAACCTGTCCTTGGCTCCTGAATGTTTCGGAATAGGGGTTATCTTTTAGGATATCTACCAAACATCTAATATTAGATATGTCTCTTGCTCTATATGTCTCGTCTCGAGCACGACGAAAACGATGTGATAAGCTAGGATCATCATCGTAGAAGTATAGCTGCAAGTGGTTAGGTTTATTGTCTCCATTCCTAAATGAGTGTATGTTATGGTACATTTGTCCATGCGCTTTAAATGTGTACACTCCATCCCTTATGCTTGTGAGGTTATTGTCATAATCACAATACATTGTGGTGAAGGAAAAATGGCCGTTGAAATATCTAATATTCTCCATAAAATGTTATGATTGAGCGTTTTCGCCTGTGTACAGCTATCGAAGCTCCTCAGGTGGCTCAGGCATTTCAAGTTTGACCTTGCCATTCATACAACAAAACCTTGGTGGCTCATATTCAAACCTCTTCGCACCATAGTGACGACAGTCTTGCTGAGGCTTTAACAAGTGAGTGCTACCTGATAGATTTTGATAGATAACATCGGTTATATCGAGGTTGTTAGAGCCGATCTCGGATGCATGTGGTGTATTAGGAACAACATAGTTTGGACCAGGAGTTCTTCGTCTTGCAGAATTTCGTCGGTTCTGTTGGTCTCGCCTGTTGTTAAGTTGCTCTGGTGTCAAGCTTGCTCTTCCATGTGGTCGCCTTATTTCAGCACGATCCACTGACCGGCCAAGAGGGTTTAGTTGAACAGAAGGAATCGATTGTTGATCTTGTGACTCGATAGTTGGAGTTGCCACCATAGCAAAATTTGCACCTGGACAATGTTTATATAATCACATGAGACATAATTTATGCTATTAGTAATTGTATAACTCATATAGTAGTAGTTTATACTATTAGAGGTTTGTCTTTGAAACAATCTTGTTAATGTAAGGGTACTTTGTGTAGGAATAACAAATGGGGATGATGACCGATATGGCACATCTTTATCGTCCGATGAACTTTCTGGTGGAGTGTGTGATGGTTGTCGAATATAAATTCCAGAAGGGCCGTGAGGCAAATTATTGCCACGATATCTCTTTTGTCTGTGACGTCCATCGACAACTGTAAAAATGTGAAATAAGTAGATATTTTTTCTTTTTAGTCTTAGTGTCATGTTGTAGCACATGAATAAAAAACAAAAGGGACAAATTAGGTGTGGAAAATAAAAGAACCTTCTTTTTCCTCTCTTCTCAGACCATTTTCTGACATGCTCGATAGCTTTTTTATCACGACGTCCAGCGACCTATCAATTGAATGCATTGTTTAACCATGTCAGTGCTCAGGAACAAAGGTAAATAACAAGCACAAACCCAGAACAAACCATACTTGAAAATGAAAAATAAATTGTTATTTGAACTTGTTTTTGTTATAATTGAGTTCCTGTAAAAAATATGAGAGAAGCAAACCATAATCACGTAATGGCTAACACAGAGATCCAGGATATAAATCAAATCCTGGTCTGCAACATTGAAAGCAAGTCTGCACAATCATCTCTTACATGTGGGCCCGATTCGTGTGTACATGGGCAGAGAACTGGACAAGTCAGTAGCCTGAATCGATGTATGAAACGCTGTGTTTGATGGCTTACGGCTGGTAAATTTTCGGCGGCAAATTCATAATAGCTCTTTGTTTTTACATGATTTTTAATATAAATATTGACTAATAATTATTTTTATTATATATCATCAATAACTATTAAGATAATGATAATAACGTATGAAAGTACTTTCAAATTTTAATCTAACTATATAATATACATAACACTAAATCTAAATATTTTTAGCTTAATTATTTAATTAAAAGTTATGTTGACTTTTTTTGACCCATTGGACAATTAGACAGGGTACTTGTTTTTCTTCTCTAAAAACCTGTATTTGAATTTAAACCTTATAACATAAATATTTTAGTTACTAACAGAAACATAAATATTCTACTCTAAAATTGTTTTTTATGTAAAGAAAAATGAGAAACAAGCTCTCCAGGGAGACTGAACTGTTACTCTCGGTACAAGGGCCTAAACAGTAACCTGCCAGTCAATGAAATTAAGCATCAGGAAGTTTTTGTATTGGTCTTTCGAACTTTCAGACATACAGTACAGGAGATCGATACAAAAATGACCGCCTTGAAAAACATTTCACCCCTCCAAAGAATGCATCTTAGCACGTATACCCTTCACCGCCACCGGCAGACAGACGCTACGTAAAATTGTGGTTCGCTTCGTCGGTGTTGTCATCCTCCAGTCCCAGGAACGAATCATCAGTCATCACAGCTAACCTACACAAGAGTTACATACATACAAACAACAGGCCGTGGGCAATGATGTGCAGCCCACGCACAGTGGGAGCACACCTACAGCTCCTCTGTGTGTGCTTCTGTTTTCGCTGGTGCTCCGGTCACACCCTAGAAAGTGGCGTTCCACAGCGCCTTCTCGCCTTCATTTGGCAAAAAATTCTATGAAAGGAAACAAGCGCCTACAAGTCTATTACTACATCTTCTGGTCATTTGGCTTTTTTGCAATTTGTCATATTTGTGACACTACATAATAAGGAAGAGAAACACAATAAATTCTATGAATCATATATCATTCTTTCTGGTTGGGGAAAAAAATTCAGATTTCCACATTTGCTCAGAAAAATTGGCTTGAAAGGAAACAAGCCAGTTCACATAAACTGAACACAAAACAGCAACTTCTAGCAGAAATCAGGAGTCCAGGACCACAAAACTAAGCATATCCTTTGCTGTGAAAACTGCAAATTCAGGAACTCTACTTTGGGAAATTGTTTGGTGCGGACAGAGTATATTTAGTGATGTTCTTGTTAAAGGTGGCAGCACAGGGGCCCTCAAGATAGTAACAAAAATATTTGCAGCCATTAAACCAGCATGTTACTGCTATTCATTTCAGGTTTGCACATGTTTGCTCAGAATCTCAGATCAGTTTTTGATGTAATCATGTAAGGAGCAGTATTTCAAATGGTTCCTTACTCAGATACCGTCCTTGTAGGAATCGTCATAGCAAACAAGCAAGAAAAACAATGGAATAAAATCTCAATGGGCTCACCTATTAACATCAAAAGTGTGACACTACATAATATAAGGAACAAAAACACAATAAATTCTATGAATCATATATCATTCTTTCCGGTTTTTCAGAACAAACCAAGCACTACAAGTTCACATAAACTGAATTGAAACGAAACAATGCAGTTTTTCAGGACAAACCAAGCACTGCAAGTTCATATAAACTAAACACAAAACAGCAACTTCTAGCAGAAATCAGAAGGCCTTCGAATTTGTTACAAATAATGAATTAATAGCTCTGCATATATGTTGTGAACTTAGCATTTGTTATAATTAATGAATTAATAGCTCTGCATATATGTTGTGAACTTAGCATGCAACAGAACATTAACTTGCACTTAAACAGATAACTGATTGGCTCTTCACTTACTGAATTTCACGCAGATGGAGTTGCACCCTGGTTGGAAGAATGATAAGATTTTTGAGGCCTGCAAAAGGAATGGAATTCATGTTACTGTAAGATGTATTTCTTCTGAGAATTGAAAATCAGATATAGCATAGCGCAGGAATACACATTGGCAAAATTTTGGCACAGAACAATGCAATGCAATTTGTGCTACTTGCTGAAAGATAATTTCAAACATAGATTTGCTAAAATAGTCCAAATAAGTTTATGCTCTATGTACACTGTAATAGTTAACACCAAGATACAGTAAAAGGGAATAAAGTTCTGTAGCCAAGATACACTGTGAACCCACAATCCTTATTGCTCCGAAAAGTGTGATCATGGTATTTTACATCACCTCAAATGAACTGTATAAGTAAGTTTGATGGTTGCATATCTAAGTGTCTCAATTACACATCATACAGATTATTCCAATGGAAGCAATGATCAAACATGCATACATAATTGTAACAGGCACATCTGCATGAGAAGTTATTTCTATTCATCCATTAAACACACACATGAATGGTCACCGTGTTGAACCATGCATACATAATCCCAGCAGAAATTCATGTATGCAGCATTGCAGAATGGACCAAACAAGCAGAATTGACTTAGATATCCGTCATACTGATACACCACAATTGCACAAACATGTGGTGACCTGATGAAAACTTGCCAATAACTTCAAAGGGAACACACATTTTATTTAATCTGGGAAGGTTACAAAGATTACAGCATTCAGCCATCCGGTCGCAAAACCAGGAATCCAGAGAAGAAAACAACTACACAAGGTTGTCATGGCAAGGCCATTCAGTAGTATGAACCTTGCCAAGGCCGGATCCCCAAGGATATCAGGCGACCACTACAAACACCATAGCACGCACACAATACTGCAACTACCAACACTCAAACCACAACTGTTGCCAAGTATGCCCATCTCTCTTCAATGAACCTTTTGACAAAATTTAGATCCACGGCTCCTGTACGCACAGTTTGTCGCAAGTCTGCATTTGTATTTCATATAAATACAATTAACATTCTCTACAATATAGTGTTGTTTATTACATAATATGTGTGTTGGTATTGTTGGAACCACTCACTTTGCAAAGCAAGCATTGCTGGATGAATTGGATTGAACTTAATCATAGTATGTTCTGAAGTCCCTAAACACCCTATTGTTAAGTAGGAAACTGTTAGTATAATTCGATACAACACTATATCTTTATAAATGATAAAATTGATTAGGATCCAATTACCGTGCTTTTTGTTATTTCGAAGCATAGTTCCTAAAACTATGTGGTTACTAGCATCAGCCGTTGTCCAGTCAAACGCGTGCCTAGTGAGATAATCACCCCAAATTCCAACAACTATCAAGTTAAACCTAAAAAAGAAAGGGAAAAATTCCATTAGCTTCCTACATGAAATTCAATATTTACTTATGAAGATATAAGCTAATCAGAATCTAAATTAGAAATTACCTAGTGTCCATGAGAGTGACTTTCCTATACAAACTTCCAATACATTCCATTTGTGTCCAATGGACAATCACTCCAGCTATGTCTATGCAGATAATTTAACTATAAGATAACATATCTCGGTGTGCAAAACTATCTATTATCGATTCGATTTATGACATGCTTAAGAACTTACCCACAAACGTCTTATTTGGACGATGGTACACCTCTTGAAATGGCATAAGATGTCTCGGGTAAGGAGAAAATTAGATCGG
>KE370777.1:111976-148766 GCA_000418225.1 Zizania latifolia
GCGCGCAACTGCCTTTTTTCCCGCACGGCGAGCGCGCGCAGCAGCAGTGCCGCCTGCTTTTTCCCACGCGGCGCGCGCGTAGCTGCTGGCCGCTTTTTCCCGCGCGGCTCGCATGCAGTGCTGCTTTTTCCTCCGGAGCGGGGCGCGCGCAGCTGCCCTCCTGCGCCATGCGGCGTCCGCCATGCCAAAAAGTGACGCCATACCTGACTAGGTAATGCCTTAGGACGCCATACGAACGACGCTTGTGGTGACCCCGACGCCCAGGTTGAAATCCCGCCTGGACGCCAAGGCGACGTCGTGAAAACCATGTAAACATCTACTTCTCAATCCCATAATATAGCAATTTAATACTGGATTTGATACTTTATGGTACAACGAACCTGGTTCGTTGTAAATTTAGTATTAAATTGTTATATTATGGGACGGTGGGAGTATTTAGTTTGGGTTTTTTTTTTCTTTTTTCACCTTACCTAGCAAGGAGCAGACGTGACATACCTTTGTGCTCCTGAAAAATGAGGCTGCCATGCATCCATTTAGCTCTACATGGATAGTCTATAGAGCACACCATCACCAACACAAGCTCCTCTTTTAAAGTAGTAAGGATAGAGGTAGAGATGTTTGCAAGTAATATCTGATAATCAAACAACTACTTGTTTTTCCAATGAACTGCGTAGCGCGTAGTGCATAATTCTCTGGGTCCCTGTCATGTGTCGCTAGTAGTGGCTAATTAAGATGCTTCCAAATCCAACTCCGGTACTGACCACTCAATATTTGATGTGCTTCCATAAGTTGGGACCATATATGAATAAAGTTCTTTCTTGGTAGTCTACTAAATACATGATTGAAGCAAGATATACAGGCAAAAATAAACTCCCCATGACGTGTGATGTTGAAAGATGGGAGTCATGCATCCTTTTGGTCCTTTCAGATAAAAAAAAACAATAACACTGTTACTGATATGATGTTTTTGTTTTCTGCAGAAGAAATGGTGGTTGCTGGTGCTACATGTTATCCTCTATCTGCATGGCCTTACATGGGCATGCTTCTCTTCAGATGATTTTGGATAAATCTAATCGCGGAGCGTCTTTAGTCGTTAGAGCTCTGTCACCATGATTTTCAGCATCGGTAACGTTATTTCAACGGCTAAACGGGAGCGACTGGCAATTTTGTGATTGCAAGAGTTGTCAACGAATGATGTTATCTTGGCTGAACAGCAACATCTCTTTTGGTATGTAGTTCCAGTTCCTAGTGAGTGTTAAGCTTATCCTTTGTTGATTAAACCCTTCACTGACGAGCAGTTCTCTATGGTGTCTGCTTACTGGCTTTCATAGTGAAAGCGGGGGGAAACGGATGAAAATAAATGCTATCATATATTTTTGTATTCTTTAATGGAAACAGAAATGAACATAGATATCTCAAAAATAGATACAAAAGTAGATGGTACCAAGAGTGAATATGGACTGAATAAGGAGCGGACACGAATATAAAGTCGAATGTCTATCGAAACTAAAAAAAACCTTTATATGTAAAAAAGTATGATATATATATATATATATATATAATAAGCATTGTTTCGTTTTCAGATAAAAAATCCGTTTTTGTTTCTGTTTTAGGTATTTGTTTTTGTTTTTATATAACCCTTTTTTTTGTTTTTTTTTCTGAAACGGATGGAAATTTTTTGTCCCATTTTTATTCCTACTTTCGGCCATGTCTCCATGTGTACAAACCAAATTTCTGTTCCTATAAGTTTAAGGCCCTATTGTAGACAACTTATGATTGGTTTATTATTCTCAAAAAGCCATAAGATATTTAGAAGATATAATTTATTGTCCAAGAAAGACATAAGCTTATTTATGTTTCTATTGGTGAAAAAACTCCTAAAATAAGTTTTTTCAAGCTTATTTTTATCCACATGTCATCTAATGACAAAAATAGGTGTGAACACTAAACAAATTAAGTTCATGGGTAATATAGTATTTTTATTTAACTACACATGTACTATACATATAATAAAATATAATAAGTTCAGATTTTAGAAATCATTTAGAACTGGGTAATCTAGATTAAAGCTAGTTTATAAATAAGCTAGAAGGGAAATAAAACAATCTTCTGCAATCCCAGAAAAACAAAACGTTGCCCAAGGAAAAACCAACTCGAGAGTTGTCCCGAAACTCCAGGAGCTACAAACTGGCTATCGCATCTTGAACTCTTGGTAACTACGCTGCTCTGAAATTTCTGTTCCTAGATGCTTTGTTCGTTCTATCTAGATACGACAGTAACCATTGATGCTAAGATCTGCTGTTGTTGTGGTAAATATTCTTGGAAGTTTGTCGAAACAAAAACACTCCCGGGAGGGAAACCCGAGAGGCTTAGACTGCTTGATTTGATCGTTCAGTTTGTACAGATGCGCCTCCTTGAGCGATTTTCAAGTCAGATTTGTTGCTCAACTGTACCAAAGCTGAGAGAAGAAGATATAATCAACTGTGCCTGTAGGTTGAAGAAATCTGCTTTCAGATTCAGGCTGTGCCCGTCACAGTTGGTAAGACAGAGAAGACGGTGATGGGAAGTGCCACTGTCCCCTGGTTATCTGCTCGTGATTTTTCTACTCGTGCAGGTCCTTGGAATCAGAAACAGGGCGTAATCATTCTGTACTCGCTTCAATCAACCTCTCTCTTGCCAGCATATATCGGCTGTTGACCCTTCTCTCTTTTTTATTTACTTCTAATCTTTATCTTTGCATACTGTAGTTTTGTTGTGTGCTTCCTTGGTCTAAAAAAACTTCAATTTTGTTCTTAAAAGATTTTATTTCTGCTACCTCCTTAGCTAACTTTGGTTCACAAATGGAAGACATTATATTCCTTCAATAGCTCCTGTGTATCACCTAACAATACTATTTTTATTAATAAATGGTACTTTGATTTTTATTTTTACCACTAATTTATCAATTTTATTGTAAAAATAAAGTTTCTGTGAAATAGAGAGAGTACTTAGCAACACTTTCAGTGCATCCAACTATCACCACGTTGCTATCATAGATCAATCAAGAAAAACAAAATGATGTCTCTGCCTATCTCTATGCTTAGGAGGGGCCAGCACTTAGAAAAGAGATAATATATCTGCAACAGTTTATTTCCCGCTGTTTTCTTAAACAGTTGAGTCACTAATCTCACTATTTGTTCAAACTTGATAGATAGAGACCGAGCTAAGTTTGAGCAGTTGACTGGAAGTAAGTGCCCCCACCTTCTCTAGTTGACAAGGGAAAGGCATCGTCACATGATTAGATATTGAGCATGGTGCTGATGATGCACCCCAGCATTAAAGAACATCACTACACTTATATGCCACTTATATCTAGAAGCATATATCCTCACACATGACACTCACACAAACAAAAATGTGCACATCCTTCGCATACGCTTGGATAATATATGAGTCATGAGACACCCCCTCAAGAGGTGGATGCGTGTATATTTAGTGTTACATGTGTACAAGTGTGTACTTTTAAAATTGGTAGACACCCGCACCAAACCTAGGATTTGTGGTGCACGACCATGACACAGACATTTGGCTACACATCGGCTTTCCATCATGCTGGCTTATGTCCTGATTGTTGAGGAACTCTACTACCTACGTAGTCTAGAGTTTTGCGAGATAAAGAACAAAAACACAGTATGTAGGAGAAAAACTAAACTTTTTTATTGCTCAGATTCAACCGCATATAAATGAGGAGATGACCACTCTATATTTATAGGCAAAACCCCTAAAGATAGATGTACCCAACAACCGATGGTTATCTCCTGAATATTCGGTTTCCTAACACTCTCCTTGGACACTTCTCATGACATGCATATGCCTCATCAAAATACTCCAAAAACCCAGTGGAAAAATTAGGAGAAAGAGTACATAGCGTGCGTCTTGGTTGCACGAATTGCCTCATTAAAAACCTTAATATGAGAAACTTCAGAAAAAACCCATTCAAGAAAAAAAGAGTACAATTCACCCAAATATTTCATATAATCTTTAAGATCAATTCAGGTACTTAGTCTACTTGACTAAGATTCAAATCTTCTTATCAGTGTTATGTGAAGTTTCTCCCCCTAAAATACACAAGTCTTTAAGTCTAACGAACATATCTTTTAAAGCTAGATATTTTAGGAGTGATTTAGTGAATAATCTACTAGATTTTCACACGACTTGGTGTGCATCACCTTTATTTCATTCTTCTTATACGATTTATGTGCATAAAAGAACTTGGGGTTTATGAGCTTCATTAAATTGCTCTTTACATATCCTGACTGTACTTGTGCAACGTAAATTACATTATTTTCATGGATAATAGTGGGGTGTTAACATGATTCAATCCACATTACTGCTGGATGTGATGAACCATTCTTCTAAAACATTCATATTCTGGTGATGCTTCATACAAAGACTATTATTTCCTAGTGGTTCGTCGAAGTCGATGTAGGATTTTGCTTTGATGATTTCTAGGATACTATAGTTCCACCACATAGAAAAACATAGCCAGATCATGCGAGTAGGTTTACAGTAAACATAATGTCTAGCCTAATGCAGTAGGCTATGTACATTAGCGTACCTACAACACTCAAATATGGGAATTTAGGTCCTAAAATTTCTCCCCCTCTTCTCTAGATCTATATGGATTTATGGTCTGCTTGCAGTGACCTTCTGTCCATGAGAGTTTTGGACGGAAATGACTTTTCAAAGCCAAATCTCTCCAACACTTATTGAGTGTAAGTAGACTGATGTACTAAAATTCATCAGTCGCATGTTCTGGCTACAAGCCAATGCATAACTTGGTTCTATCCAAGTGTTTTGTTTCAAACTCAAATACAAAGTATGAGTTTGCTTCCTCAATTTCATTATGGTATTCAGACCACATTCATAATTCATTCAGATATCTTCATGAAGCATTTTTTCAGAGAAATATACTATATACTATTAAAACTATTTCTATTCTTTCTATCTTGGTTCAAGACATGGTACTTTATATACCTTCATATAAATGTCTGATCCAAGCTCCCATGCAAATAACAACATCAATTAATTTATTACTCAACATAATTTTGACTTCAAGTCGATTTTTAACTTCATGTTGATTCTTTTAACTTCTGGTTGATTTCAATATTTAACTGCTAGTTGACTATCATTGAGATTATATTTCTAAAGGTAATTCAGCCCATGATTAGGGAATAAATTTTACAATCAACTCCTGATAGTTGAGTAAAAACTTTATACAACATGTCATACTTTTTCTCTTACTATTTTTCTTCTTTTTTAGACAATTTAGTTGTCATTGTCCTCAGGGTCCGATTCTTCCCGTTATCACTATCGGGATCAGCCTTTGCTTGATTTTCTTTCTGCCGCTGAATTCCATCAGAGGGTGGGCAGACCTCGAGAAGCAGTTCCACAAGTATTTCTTCGCTGGCATGCACGGGATGAAGCTGACGGACCTCACAGCGGTTCGGCAGAGGCTGGATGAGTCGGTGCAAGATTACGTCCAGAGGTATTGGCTGAGCTGGCATTTCAGGGGTTGCTAAACCCGATCAAGGAAAGATTTTCCTCTTAGGAGTTTGAAAGCTTATCACACCTAGTGCAGCGGGTATTGGCACACGAGAGCCGATTCCAAGAAGCCCGGAGGGAAAAATTCCAGAAGAAGATTGTGTATGCCCAGGCGTACTCATCGGAGTCTGAAGAAGATGCTGGATCCGATGCCGAAGTGGGACTCGCTGAGTGGTCCAAAAATAAGAAGCCTATTGCTTGTCCCTAGGTGAAGGCATCGGACAAAGAAGAGAAGTATGATTTTGATATCAACAAGGCAAACATAATTTTTGACTTGTTGCTGAAAGAAAAATAGATCCAGCTGCCACCCAACCACGTGATCCCGTCGGTCGATGAGCTGAAGAAAAGGAAGTACTGCAAGTGGCACAATTCTTCGTCGCACCACACCAATGAATGCAATGTGTTCAGGCAGCAAATCCGATCGGCCGTCGAGCAGGGCCGAATCAAGTTCGACGATGGGAAGAGGCCGATGAACATCGACGGGCACCCGTTCCCCACCAATATGGTCTGCATCCAGTACCCCGATGAACGGCGCAGAGAGGGAGACAGGTGCATCAAGAAGGAGGGGGACTAGACAAGAGTTACTTCATCGGGCCTAATAAACAAGTACAAGAGGAAGGCGAATGAGGACGATGATTATAAGGCCGATCGGGCTCCTCGCGGTTCAACCCCCACTGGAACTGCGAGTTCTTCAGATTCTGCTGGAACGAAGGGATGCGCCTACCATCAATGGATAATTGCCCAGAGTGCGGTGGTTGCAGAGTCAGTCGGAGGTTTGATGACCGGAGAACTTATGATGATGATCGGAGATCTTATGAAGGTGACCGTAGGACTCCTCCACGTAAACCATCGGTACACGAGCGGCTCGGGCCCGTCAACACAGAAGACAACTACTAGGGGGGCGGTGACCGTTTGTCCGATGAGAGGCATCGACATAACCATCAGAAGAAGAATGAGCAATGGTGCCCAAGCGGCATTTTCACAAAGAATCAGAAGAGAAGGGTCCAGCGCCTGCGTCAAAGGGAACTCCAAGAACTTGCCTTTCAGGAGCAGGAACCCGATCGCCCCAAGAGGTCCAGGAAAGAATGGCGCATAAAAGCGAAAGCCGATCGGGATAAGGAAGAAACCGCGGGGGTCAACATGGTGTTTTTTCTCCCAGCAGAATATCGGGCCGCCCTCGATAGTGACGATGAACAGGCCGAGGCGATGGCCCAACTGGTGCTAGCACCTCAATCGGCCATATTCGACAAACCAAGCGATCTTGATCATCGGCACTTGAGGCCTCTCTATGTCAAGGGGTTCGTAAACGGCAAGCCGATGGCCAAGATGTTAGTAGATGGTAGGGCAGCCGTCAATATCATGCCATACTCAACATATCGGAAGCTTGGAAAAGGGCCAGAAGATTTGATCAAGACAAATATGATCCTTAAAGACTTTGGCGGTAACTCATAGGAGGCCAAGGGAGTCCTCAACGTAGAGCTCATAGTCGGAAGCAAAACGGTACCGACTGCATTTTTTGTTATCGATGGAAAGGGCTCCTACAGCTTACTGCTAGGACGCGATTGGATCCACACCAATTGTTGCGTCCCCTCTACAAGGCACCAGAGTCTCATGCAGTGGATCGGAGATCAAGTGGAGGTGATTCCCGCCGATAAATCGGTTAATGTAGCGATAGCCGATTTGTCGATGTGGAAGATGGAAGGAGTTGACTGCTTATCAGGCAAAACCTGGGACGGTGATTTTCTGGACGTGTCGAACGATGGAATCAAGCCAATCAACAATGATGAACCCAGACTTGCACTTTAAAGGTACCATAGATGATATTAAAGGCAAGCTCGGTCAAGGGTTCGCTACGACCGATGAGCTACAGAAGGTAGACATCGGACCCGGTGACCGACCGAGACCAACTTTCATCAGTGCTGCACTTCCCGAGGCAATGAAGAAAGAATTGATTGAGTTGCTACGAGAATATCGAGATTGCTTTGCTTGGGAGTATCATAAAATGCCAGGATTAAGCCGATCAATTGTAGAACATCGGTTCCCGATAAAACCAGGATATCGGCCGTACAAACAACCTCCTCGACAATTCAAGGCAGAGTTATACCAGGATATCAAGACTGAATTCACAAGGTTATACGATGCAGGATTTATAAGACCATGCCAATATGCTGAGTGGGTATCAAACATCGTCCCCGTATTAAAGAAAAATGGAAAGCTCAGAATATGTGTGGATTTCAGGGACTTGAACAAGGAGACGCCCAAAGATGAATATCCGATGCCGATTGTAGATTTGTTGGTGGACGCGGCATCGGGCCATAAAATGGTAAGCTTCATGGATGAAAATGCAAGATACAATCAGATATTCATGGCAGACGAGGATATCCCTAAAACAACATTCTGATGCCCTGGCGCCATCGGATTGTACGAATGGGTAGTAATGACTTTTGGGCTGAAGAACGCCGGAGCAACTTACCAGAGGGCCATGAACTACATATTTCATGATTTGATCGGCTTGCTAGTAGAGTTCTATATAGATGATGTGGTGGTGAAGTCAGGAAGTATCCAGGGACATACCACCGATCTACGACAAGTGCTGGAGAGAACAAGGAAATATGGGCTGAAGATGAATCCTGATAAATGCGCCTTCGATGTATCGGCAGGATAGTTTCTAGGCTTTATTGTGCATGATAGGGGAATTGAAGTAAGCTAGCGCAGCATTAAAGCAGTCAAGAATATCGAGTCACCTGCCGATAAGACCGAGTTGCAATCACTGATCAGGAAGATTAATTTCGTAAGAAGGTTTATATCAAATTTATCAAAATGAATAGAACCATTTACTCCTTTGCTGAAGCTAAAGCCCGATCAAGAGTTCGTGTGGGGAGAAGAGCAGCAGAAGGCATTTGATGAGATTAAAGATTACTTAAGTTCACCACCAGTACTGATGCCACCTCAGAAGGGACTCCCTTTTAAGCTTTACCTATCAGCCGATGAGAAGGCCATCGTATCAGTTTTAGTCCAGGAGATTGATGGAAAAGAGAGGGTGATTTTCTACCTCAGTAGTAGGTTGCTGGATGCCGAAACCCGATACCCCACCGTGGAAAAGCTTTGCCTGTGCTTATACTTCTCATGCACCAAGCTAAGGCATTATCTATTATCGGCAGAGTGCACCGTCGTTTGTAAAGCCGATGTGGTTAAGTACATGCTATCGGCTCCAGTGTTGAAGGGACGCATCGGAAAATGAGTGTTTGCTCTCACTGAGTTTGACATCCGATACAAATCGGCAAAAGCAGTAAAAGGACAAGCGATAGCCGATTTCATAGTACAGCACAGAGACAAATCAATAGCTTACGTCGAGCCGGCACCATGGACATTATTCTTTGATGGATCGGTGTGCCGGCATGGATGAGGTATCCGATTGGTGATCGTATCGCCTCAGGGGGTGACTTTTGAGTTTGCATATACAATCAAGCCCTTTTCGACCAACAATCAAGGAGAATATGAAGCAGTATTGAAGGGGTTACAGTTGCTAAAAGAAGTTGGCGTCGATGTAGTAGAAATCATGGGAGATTCTTTGCTAGTAATGAAGCAGCTATCGGGTGAATATGAATGCAAGGATGATATTTTGAAGACTTATCACGATCGGTGTCAAGACCTGATGTCAAACTTTGGAAGTATAACCCTCACCCATATCCCGAGAGAGCAGAATACGGAGGCAAACGATCTGGCCCAAACAGCATCGGGGTATAAACCAATGGCTAAGCCGATTGAGATAGAAGTTGCAGAGGTGGAACCCGATGACTGGAGGTACGAGCTCGTTATATATTTGAAAGACCCTTCACGATCGGCCCCAAGAAAACTCAGGTACAAAGCTACGAAGTATGTGTTGCTTGATGAAGAACTGTATTATGGGACTATTGATGGAGTGCTGCTCAAGTGTATAAACACCGAAGAGGCGAAGGTTGTTATGTGCGAAGTTCATGATGGCATATGTGGCACACACCAATCAGCCTAGAAGATGAAGTGGCTACTCCGGAGGGCAGGGTACTTTTGGCTGACCATGATGGAAGATTGCATAAGGTATTATAAAGGATGTCAGGATTGCCAGAAGTTTGGAACCATCCAAAGAGCTCCAGCATCAGAAATGAACCTGATAATCAAGCCATGGCCTTTCAGAGGTTGGGGTATCGACATGATCGGCCAGATCTACCCAGCATCAAGCAAGGGACACAAGTTCATTCTAGCGGTTATAGATTACTTCACCAAATGGGTAGAGGCCGTTCCTTTAAAGAAGGTTACTTCAGCCGATGCTATCGAGTTCATTAAGGAACATATAATATACCGCTTCGGGGTCCCGCAGACAATTACAACCGATTAAGGGTCGATCTTCGTATCGGAGGAGTTTCAGCAATTTGCAGTCAGCATGGGGATCAAGCTATTGAATTCATCGCCCTATTATGCGCACGCAAATAGACAAGCGGAGGCATCTAACAAGAGTTTGATAAAGTTGATAAAGCACAAAATTAATGAACAGCCGAAGCGATAGTATCGGTCCCTATCGGAGACACTTTGGGCTTATCGGATGGCATGTTACGGAGCTACACAGGTGCCGCCATATCAGTTGATTTATGGACATGAAGCAGTATTGCCGTGAAAAAATAATATCGGCTCAAGAAGGATAACATTGCAAAATCAGCTTACAGCCGATGATTATTATAATTTAATGACAGATGGTTTGGATGATTTGGCACAGAACCGGTTAAGAGCCCTCGAGAAGATCAAAGAAAACAAAGCAAGGGTGGCCAGACATTATAATAAGAAGGTAGTGCCTAAGTCATTTGAAGAGGGAGATTTAGTCTGGAAGCTTATTCTACCGATTGGGTCTAAAGATAATCGGTTCGGAAAATGATCACCTAATTGGGAAGGGCTTTATCGGATACATCGAGTGGTTCCCGGTAACGTTTATCTACTCGAGAGATTAGAAGGAGAACTGTTCGGGAAAGCATTGAATGGAAAGTACTTAAAGCGATACCACCCGAGTATATGGATAAATGCCTAAGGCTCAAGTATTTTATTCCTGATGATGATTCATGCAAATCATATGATACTTTATAATCTGAAATTATTGCTTTAAGGAATGTTCATGCTTTTACTCTTTATAAGCTCAATGATAAAATTATCAAGAATAAAACTTGTTTTGCTATTAGTACTACCATGCTTTCTTGAGTTGTTGATGAACCATTTGTTACCAAGAACTATTTGAAAAAGATAAAAGTTACTTTATATGCTAGTCTTTGATAAATGCTTTATACTATAATAAATTCAAACAACTTAAGAATACAAAGAGCTCAACCATTGTGAAACATTATTCAATTTCTTGCTCAAAATGATCATTGCTTGAATTAAAACTAAAAGATGCTTATGATAGAGTTGAACTTTTACAAAATGATTTGCGTACTCATGAGGTGTTGTCTTGCTCAAATTGTCAAAAACAAAAAGCTGTTGCTGATGTTTGTAATAATTGTGTTGCTTTGACAAAAGAAGTTGATTATCTGCAAAGATCCTTGAAACATTTTTTAACTGGTAAAAAGTACATCAACATGTTATTGGATACATCTAAAGTAAGCACAAATCATATAGAGGACTAGGTTTTGATGCTTGTGCTTATTTTACTTCTCATTAACTTACGGCAATCAAGGTTATTCAAAGAGGTAAGATTACGGTTAAATTTAAATCAAAGCAAACTGTTTTTAAATCTACTAGAACATTATCAAAACCTAGCAACATCAAGTGTAATTGCTTCTACATCTAAAACAACTAAATCGGTAAAGTATAATTGTACACATTGTGGAAAAGATGGATATTTGGTTCAGTTCTGTTTTAGACTTGCAAGACAATAAAAAAATAACATGAAAAAATCATTTGCTAAACATAAGTGGCAACGGTTGTCAGGGATATCACCCCGGGTGCCGCACAGTTGGGCTTATCAGACCAGACCAAGGGCAGGCCAAGACCAACATTGACCGTCTGGTATAGCCCATGAATAGGGTTTGATTTCGATAAGGAATGCAAAGTCATTATTGGGTAGTAGAACTCTAGATATGGTATCAAGAGATTTATTTGTACCAGAATCCTTACAATTAGGAATTTAGCACCTGAGTTTGGTAGGCAATCTAAGTTCGACTCGGCATAGAGTTCTGGGTTGTTGGACTCACCTCCTGATTATATAAAGAAGGCGAGAACCCCTAGAGGAATCTATCATCAATCATCTATTCACAATATCTAGCCATCTAGCTCCACCATATTTTTCTTGTTTTCGACACCTTAAGCCTCCATAGATTGATTGTGTCGTATTGTAAGATCCACCATCATATTATAAACCAGAACACTGGACATAGGGCTATTATCATCCGTGAGATCTGAACCAGTATAAATCTTGGCTCTTGTGTTCTAGAGTCGACCATCGGGTTTGAAGGCATTGCGCTTCCCTTACAAACATCTAATCACCACCTCAGGTACCCCCTTGGGTAGACTGCTCAATGATTCACCGACTAGGGGATCGCGTCACTTTCGCTAGGATCCGATGGCATCTCATTTGGATTTTCTCATTCCCGCTGGCTCCGTCTTCATATTCAGGAGCCTAACGTTTGTCGGGGACTTTGCGAGATGGCTTGTCTTGTTGAGTCCCCTGGCGAGCGCTACCCGCGGGCTGGCCAAACGGGAAAACTCAACTTTTCCCTTAGCCTTTAGACAAGATGGATGGCCTGGTTGTCTTCAGGATATGACTGGCCCTAAGCACTACATCATCTTCTTCGATGAAAAAGGCCGAATGGTTCGGCGCTGATGGCTAATCGGTGGTTCCTAGCCAATCTTGTCATGATGACCGAGGGGGTGCTATCCACCACCAGCAACGAGAGGCGTCATCATGCCAAAGGCAACCAAATTGAACAAGACAATAGGATCCACCGAAATCTTGAAGATGAATTCACTTTGGAGTTCGACGGAGAAAAAGTCTTCAAAACTCTGGCCGCCAACTTGGTGGCCATCGAGAGGGCTCTCAGCTCCCTTCCTGAGACACCGGAGCTACGACGAGCGAAAGCCCTGACTCAGGCAATAGCAACTCAGATCAACACCCCGGCTCTGGCTCTGACCCGACCACTGACTCCTTCCCGAAAGGACAAAGAGGACGATGACCTAGACGGGTATCAGCCGTCACACAGCCAAAATCCACCCATTGACAGCCCACGCGGTGATTACTTACTACCACCGCCCCTAGGATGATGGAACAGGTTGCACTCTAAGATCCACAAGCAAACTAACAATCGAGGCAACCTCGAGAATAGCCACAGTAGTATCGATAGCAGCGCCGACCATGACGACTTGATTGAAGGTCGCAATGCTCGCAATCACAGAAGAAGCAGAAGCCAAGATGACCACGGTAGCTTTCCCACATTCACCTGGTGCCTAAGGCAAGTTAGGTGACTGAAGTCCTTCTGCCCAATAGGAATCGAACCGTATGACGGCAAAATGGATCTCTCGCAGTGGCTACGACTCTATTACACCGCCGTTCATGTAGCAGGAGGAGACGAAAGGGTCATGGCTAACTACCTTCTGGTCATGCTCTCCTCGTCCGCCAATAACTGGCTCACGAGCTTACCTAGGAACTCTATCGACTCCTAGGCGTAGCTCTGTGCAACCTTCATCGACAACTATTAAGGAATGTGTCAGAAGCCCGGCACTTGATATGACATGCAATGATTGTGATAAAAGGAGAATGAGACGCTCTGCAGCTTTATCCAGAGGTGTTCTAAGAGAAAAGGACCATAGTCGTGGATATCGATGAGTATGACATCATCAATTGCTTCATCGATTGCATGGGACTCTCATGGGAAAGAAGCCAAAGACTATAGCCCGGATGATCTCTATTGCAGAAAGTTATGCCGACTACGAAGATGCTCAAAGGAAAAAGATAGAATGATCACACCACGAGAGTCGATCTCGTCGGAAACACCGTCCTCGATCCCCTCGATGAGAGGGTGACTGACCAAGATCCTCTCGAGTCAAACAAGAGCGGAAAAAGAAGATGGAAAGAACTATGGCGGCAGCCTACAGTTCATGACACCAGGAAGATGAAGCCATGCTAGAGGAACTCGACAAACCCTGCCTATTTCATCCAAAGGGCAAGCATACCATGCGCAAATGCTATTCCTTATAAGATGTACTCACTAAGGAATCCCACGGTAATCCCTGCTAAAGCAAGAGATACCAGGATGATGATGATGCTCCGAGGAAGGATAGTCGACCTCAAGACAACAATAATTTCTAGGAGCCTCATAAGATGGTGAATATCGTCTTCAAGGGCCCCACATCAGCCAAAACTAAACGGCAATAAAAGATTCGAGACCGACGCATCGACTCCACAGGGTTTGAGGAGATCCAACAGTTACGGTGGTCAAAAGTACCTATCACCTTCTCCCGAGATGACCAATGGGCTAATGTCCTGAAGACTGGGCGTTGGCCGCTAGTTGTCGACCCGGTGATATTCAAGGTACACATGAGGCGAGTCTTGATCGACGGAGAAAGTAGATTGAACATCCTCTTCCATCAGTCCCTCAGCGATCTTGTCATCTCAGTAGACAGCCTCTAAAAAGAGGACAACTTCCTGTTTTATGGTATTATACCCGGGCAAAGCTCGGTACCACTCGACTCAATAACTCTGCCGGTCACGTTCGGCTCTTGAGACAACTATCAGACCAAGCACATAACCTTCTGGGTCATGAAATACGACATCCCGTTCTACGCCGTCCTTAGAAAGCCGTCCATAGCCAAGTTCATGGCCATTGGACACTACCCGTATTTGGTACTCAAGATGTTGGGTCCTAGCAGAGTTATCACTGTTCAGGGAAACATTGGTACCTCACGCGCATGTGAAACAGACAGTCTCACCTTGGCCGAGGCTGTCGACCTATCGGCATGAATAGAGGAAACTCTCAAGCAAGTCCGAGCACATCCTCCCGAGGTCTCGAAAGTTCCAACCAAGGCACCAACTCTCTCGGGAA
The DNA here is from genome assembly GCA_000418225.1 of Zizania latifolia. Classification (NCBI taxonomy): domain Eukaryota; kingdom Viridiplantae; phylum Streptophyta; class Magnoliopsida; order Poales; family Poaceae; genus Zizania; species Zizania latifolia. The sequence goes on from KE370777.1 coordinate 126,616, forward strand.
TCTCCCTCACACCCTTAAATACCAAGAAGATCATCCTCTCTGACGCTGACCCGACAAAGACCCACAACCATTAGGGCAGGACTTAGTCCCAAATAGGAAATCATGCTCGTCAGCTTCCTGCGCTCTAATATAGATATTTTTGTATGGAAGCCCTCTGATATGCCTGGAGTTCCTCAGGAGCTGATCAAGCATAAACTCCACATATACCCAACTGCTAAGCTAATAAAGCAGAAGCTATAGAGATTCACCCAAGACAGGAAAGAAGTGATCAAAGTCGAGATCACCCGCCTCCTAGCAGCAGAATTCATCTATGAAGTTTACCATCCCAAAAGAAGACAGGACAATGGTGAATGTGCGTCGATTACACCGACCTAAACAAGTATTGTCCAAAGTATCCTTTTGGGTTACCGTGGATAGACCAGGTAGTTGACTCAACGGCAAGATGCTCCCTCATGTGCTTCCTCAACTGCTACTTTGGTTACCACCAAATCAACCTTAGAAGACCAGTAGAAAACATCCTTTATCATACCTTTCGAGGCATACTATTATACAACCATGCTTTTCGGCCTAAAAAATGCGGGAACAATATATCAGTGAGCCATCTAGCGATGTCTCTCAGAACAGATCGATCACAACATTGAGGTGTATGTTGATGGCGTGGTCATAAAATCTAAAGAATGAAACAACCTCATCAGTGACATTACTGAGACATTCACAACCGTTCGGACAACTACTTGGGTTTATCATCAGCAACCAGGGCATTGAGGCCAATGTAGATAAAATAGCGGCAATCATGAAGATGGAAAACCCAACAACGCCAAAAAAGTCCAAAAGCTCACCGGTTGTATGACGGCCCTTGGGAGATTTATTTCTCGTCTAAGAGAAAGATGAGCTCCCTTCTTCAAATTGTTGAAGAAAGAGGAAGATTTTCAATGGACGGCCGAGGCTGATGAGGCGTTTTTCGCACTGAAGAAAATTTTTGACCTCACCACCAATGCTCACAGCTCCAAATCTAGAGGAGGTTCTTCTCTTCTACATCGCTGCTACGACTAACATCGTCAACATGGCCGTGGTAGTCGAGTGGCCCGAGGAGGGACATGTCTTTCCAGTCCAAAGGCCGGTATATTTTATATCAGAGGTCCTCGGCCTATCAAAAGCAAGGTATCCACAAGTAAAGAAGATCTTTTACGCCGTCCTACTAACCGCTCTGAAGTTAAAGCATTATTTCCAAGCCCACAAGATGGTGGTCATGACAGAGTATCCTCTGGGGGATATACTTCACAATCGAGATACAATAGGGCGAATCATAAAGTGGGCCATTGAGATGGGTGAGTACACGATGAAATTCCGCTCTCGCACCACCATAAAATCACAAGCTTTGGCTGACTTCATCGCCGAGTGGACCGAGATACAACTACCCCTGAGCCAAAAAGAAAAAGAATATTGGACAATGTACTTCGATGGCTCCCTAAGCATAGATGGGGCCGGCGTGGGAATCCTCCTTATATCCCCGAAAGGAGAAGAGCTGCGTTAAGTACTACAACTGCTGTTCAAGGCATCCAACAACGTGGCAGAATACAAAGCCATGATACACGGCCTCCGGATATCAGTATCCCTCGAAGTAAAATGGCTTATGGTTTATGGAGACTCCAAGCTAGCTATCAGCCAGGTCAATAAAGACTGGTCCTGCACCAGCGACAAGATGGATGCTTATTGCGCTGAGGTTTGAAAGCTTGAAGGCAAATTCTTCGGCCTAGAGTTTCACCATATCCCCCGTGACGATAATTCATCAGCCGACGACTTGTCTCACTTCAATTCTTCTCGAGCAGTGGTCCCCAAGGGTGTATTCATCTAGGAGCTCACCAAACCATCTATTAAGGATGAAGAGCACCAGGTTACTAGCCCTCCAGCGATCGTCTCCATACTAGAGAACACCAATGACTGGCGACAGCCCTTCATCGACCACATTCTAAAAGGCACAATTCCAGAAGCCATGATCCTAGCCGAACGACTGACGAGACGAAGCAAGCAGTACGTAGTCATCGGGGACAAACTATATAAGCGCGTGACCTCAACAAGGATACTCTAAAAATGCATCTTACTAAGCGAGGGCCTCCAAATCCTTAATAAGGTTCATGCAGGAGTATGCGGCGACCACGCTAGAGCAAGGACACTGGTTAGAAAGGCATTCCGATCAGGCTTCTATTGGCTAACAGCCAACAGCGATGCCAAAGAATTAGTCAAAAAGTGCACCGGCTGCCAGTTCTTCGCCAAGCAAAGTCACCTCCTAGCTCAAGCCCTTTAAACAATCTCACCAACTTAGCCCTTCGCTTGCTAGGGGCTCGACATGGTGGGACCATTTCAAAAGGCTCTCCAGGGTATCAACTGGCTCCTGGTAGCCATCGACAAATTCACCAAGTGGATAGAAGTCATACCTCTGAAGAACTGCACGGCCAGAAAAGCGGCACAATTCATCGAAGGAATCACTTACCGATTCAGCGTCCCGAACCAAATCATAACCGACCTTGGAACTCAATTCACATCAAATGATTTTTGGGATTTTTGCGAGGAAAGATTGATCGAGGTCAAATATGCATTGGTCGCCCACCCTCGGGCCAATGGACAGTGCGAGCATGCCAACGGGATGATCCTCCAAGGTTTAAAGACCCAAATCTTCGATCCCTTGCAGAAGTACGCCAGGAAGTGGTTCCAAGAAGTCCCCACAGTACTCTAGGGGCTCCATACATAGCCAAACAGGGGAACGGGACATACACCCTTCTTCCTCATCTACAGCTCCAAGGCGGTCCTCCCGAGCAATATGTTACACAACTCCCCCCGAGTTCAATACTATGATGAAGGAACTGTGGAGCAGACAAGGGCCAAAGACATCGACTCCATCAAAGAGGCCTGGATAGCAACCATAGTACAATCAGATCGGTATCAACAAACACTTCGGTGATATCATGACCGCAATGTGCAAAACAGAAACTTCAAGGTGGGTGACCTGGTACTTCACCGAGTACAATCAATCGTTGGAATGCACAAACTCTCTGCTCCCTGGGAATGACCTTTTATCATCTCTGAAGTAACAAGACTAGGGGCGTGCAGGCTAATGCAAGAGGATGGGCAAGCAGTACCAAACTCCTAGAACATCGAGCACCTTCGTTGGTTTTACGCCTAACAGTACTTTATTTTTCTTGATGATACGTGCTCAGGCACTCGTCGACCCCATGGCACCGTTTCTTCATTAACCCTGCCGACTACTTTCCCCCAGACATGCAACTGGGTTGGGAAGGGGTCAGCCTTATGGCTGTACACCCACAATTGAGCATTATTCTAGCCGACTACTTCCCCTTATTCATGCAACTGGGCTAGGAAGGGGTCAGCCCTTAAGCTGTACACCCACAGTCGAGCGTTGTAGGACCAAAACAGGCGACTAGAGGAGGGGGAATAGGAGCCTCAACAATTTCTTTTGAAAAGATGGGCTATTCTTTTCACCCAACGCTCCTCCAAAGAAAGTTAGCGGAAACAGAGAGAGAACTTAAAAGAGGCTAATAAGAAAATGTGACTATAGTGTATGTGAGATGAACCTTAGGTTCTATTGAGAACAAAAACACTAGTCATAGTCACGAGAATAAACACTAGAAAAGAACACAAGAGAAAATTGTCTCCGACAAAGTATACTTCAAGTTGATGGTCTAGAGGCATGAAAACTTGAACCACATCACATATGTGTGTGTGTATATTTTTAATCCTCTAGCAACAAGAAGGATGACTTGCAAGGGTGCAGAAAATTTTAGCTCAAATCAAAAATAAAAATCAATAACTAAAAGATAAACTAGCCTCCAAAACGAGAATCAAACAACGGTTCATAAGAGAGATGTTAGAAGGAGAAGAGCACTCACAAATGTAAGAAAATCTTCTTCATTACTTACAAAGATCAGCCCTATAACAAGATTTCCTCATAAAAAGCTCTAGCCTATTACAAGACTAAACCTATCCTCTCATAACCCTATCAAAAGATTCTCACAATGTTGATAGCTTCACGAACTCCCACAACCACCAGCCATTTCCCTCTATTTATAGGCTAGAAGGCGTGGCTTATAAGTTCCCTTGCCCTACAAGCTTTTTGGGAAGCTTATCTTGCAAGTTTCCCACCAAGCTTGTCTCAAAAGATTCCTGGTAGATCCTGAACGTCTATTTGTTTTGATGATTTCCATTGATCCAGAAGAAATTTTGACATGAAACTGGTGCCTTTAGAAAGCTTATGAAATTAGCTTTCCGTCCATATCCAAAACGTTGAAAACGGAGTTCGTATGTGATCTGGGCAACGATTTTAGTGCTTGCTGCTCCTAGAGGCCGAGATGGACTCGAACTCGATGTGGGTTGGGCCTCCAACTCAACTTGCACGCCCTCACCGATCTTTTCCATCTCTTGGCCTCCCACGGTTTTGCAGTCAAACCATGAAACCCTTGTATTCTTCTTGCTTTACCTTAAGCAAGCGTTCTGATGTCGACATGTGTCCTTCATCTTGCGATCTTGACTGTCGACAAGTCTTTCCCGCTCTCGATCCCTCGAGCCGCGTTGTCACTTGCACCGGCATCCCCTTCGCTCAACTTTGTCAACACACCGTCTTCATTAACCTTCTTCTCATGACTTGCTTAATCTTCATATGTACCACAAGGATCATCGTTGACTTCACCCAGCCTCGTTGATCGTCCGGCACCAAGCTCTCCACTTGGTCATGATCACCTGCCGTCGACCGTCGAGTAACATCCAAGTCATGCACACCATAAGACAAGCAAACATGTTTCTCCCAACACCGGACTTTCCGGTGCACACAAACTTTTATCACCAATGTATTATCCTCTTCTTATAACAAACTTCAAACCAAAACAGATGAGTAGCTTAAACCCAAAACTAACTCCTCACAAATATCAATCACTCATCATTCATTTAATCAAGGCATATCTCAACTTGGTTTCTCACATCAAAAATGTCAATCACTCATCATACACCTAACCAAGTCATATCTCAACTTGGTTTCTCAAGCGTTTTTTTCTCCGACCTATGCCAATTACATCCCCCTCTGCGTTGAGTGCCAAATGGCCACCGTGCATGCAACCGGATAGAGGAGAGGGTCGACTCTTTAGTCTTACACCTGTAATTGCGCATCTTTGAAGAACTCGCCGACCCATGCCTGTTACATCCCCCTCCATGTTGGGCACCTGATGGCTGTCGTGCATGTAACTGGACCCAGGAGTCGACTATTTAGTCGTACACTCGCAATCGCGCATCTTTGAAGAACTCGCCGACCCATTCGGGCTACACCCTCTTCCAAGTTGGGTGACATATGGTCGCCATACACACAACCAGACCCAGGAGAGGGTCGGCTACTTAGCCATACACCCGATGTCTTGCATTATTTCTCATCAGATTCACCGTGTGGGTGATACACGCATGGCGCACGGTAAAAATTCCGTAAAAACAGTTTAGAGCATTTTTATTCCTCGAGACTAATCTTTTACAGGAGTCACATTACTTCAAAGAAGGGGACACAGCAACATCTACACTACTTCAAAGAAGGAGACGCAGCCTCCTTCGATCAAAGAAGAAAAAATGCCCAGACAGCCAGAGACAGCATTCTGTAAAGCAAACGCGACGGCGGCGAGCATCGAGGTTCTCACAGCAACTTCACGCAATGCAGCATCAACCTATCACAACTGCCATGAGTGCCGAGGATCTCAGGGGCTGCCACAATGGCAGCAGCGACTCCTCGCAATCCTCGTCTCGACCTAAGGAGATAGTCACCGACCCTGAGAGACCAGCACAAAGGGAGAGCAATAGTGACTCGGCCTTGATGGCGGGGTCAGAATCCTTAGCATCTAGACATCGAGATAGGCAGCATGAGAGCACCGAATGATAGCATGTTAGCAGAAAAATCTACACCGTGGAAAGGTCTCGAGAAGGATACGACATCCTGCTATAATGCCAAAGCCAAGAGTCATGCACCATACAAGTGAAGGCAAAATAAATTCACACAAAGGATAAATGTACTAGACGAACCTGAAATCTTGAGACCAGAGTAGCCAGTTTCATGGCCGAGCTAGCACATCACGGATTCATGGAGCAACAAGCGACATCAACAACCTCTCCCTTGCAGGTGTTAAGAAGAAGGAATGTCAATAGAGAAGCAGAAGAAATGAAGCCGAGGGGGTGTCTTGTTGCAAAATCAGAGGGAGGGGGACGCTGGCTTAAATAGAGGTGTTCCCCCAAGTACCCACTCCCACAACAACAGTGAACGCCGCTTCAGTTGCCGTGCACTTTATGGCAGAGAAGGCGGAGCGGTTCCCACCGCCTTATCTATGCCAGAGCTCCACATGCCACGTGTGGCTCTGTCAGAGGTAGGACGTCTTTTTAGCCTTTTTGTCTGCCACTCATTAACTATGGATGGGAGAAGAAATTATGAAGCAGCCTTTTGGGCACACCAGGTGGAGTCCGCGATGGTTGAGGTCTCCTATGCTAGCGGCTCCCATGCTTGGGGGCTCGCATGCGCTCGAAGACTCTCCTGCTCTGGGGCTTGCACGCGCTAGAGGACTCTCATGCTCGAGGGCTCACCCAACCAAAAAAGTGAGCTCCTGGAACTGTTGTCCTCGAGGACTTGCGAGCTCGACGAACCTCGTCCTCTTGGGTGTCAAGATGATTGAGGACACAAGTAGCCAACATACGTGAAGATTCAAGATCAACTTCCTTCAAGTTCATCACAAGTTCGAGATTTTAGACATGACCTTTTCCCAGCAAGGTCTCGATTCCAATAGAAGACAAATTTGATTAATAAAGTTTTCGAAGGATTATTTTCTTGCAGGATATTGTTGGACTATCGGGCTAAATATTCCATTTAACTCGAGGCTCAGAGGCTATACCGTGTGGGTGCACCTACACAGTGCACCTCACATGAAAGAAGATCAAAGCTTTTCAAGTTCATCAAAGTTTAGCAAAAGTTGTCCAAGCTTTAGATTGAAGGAGAGCTCCTCTGCGCTTTCCAATTCGATGTTTTAGATTAAAGAAGAGCTCCTCCGAGCTTATTTTATCGAAGATTTCTTCAACCAAGCTAAGAAGAGCTCGAGGGCTGCTGTTGGGGATGTGACCCCCGGGTGCCCCGTAGTTGAGCTTATCAGACTGGATCAAGGGTAGGCCAAGACCAGCATTGACCATCCGATATAGCCCATAAACAGGGGTTTGTTTCTGATAAGGAAAGTTGAGTCCTTATTAGGTAGTAGAACTGTAGATATGGTATCAAGAGATTTATTTATACCAGAATCCTTGTAATTAGTGATTTAACACCCGAGTTTGGTAGGCAATCTAAGTTCGACTCGAGATAGAGTCCTGGGTTGTTGGGCTCACCTCCTGAGTATATAAAAGAGGCAAGAACCCCTAGAGGCATCTATTATCAATTATCTATTCACAACATCTAGCTATCTAGCTCCACCAAATTTTTTTTGCTTTCGACGCCTTAAGCCTCCATAGCTTGCTTGCGTCGTAATATAAGATCCACCATCATATTATACATCAGAACACTAGATATAGGGCTATTATCCTTCGGGAGGCCTGAACTAGTATAAACCTTAGCTCTTGTGTTCTAAAGTTAACCATCGGGTTTGAAGGTGTTGTGCTTCCCTTACACACATCTAATTACCACCTCGGGTACCCCCTTGGGTGGACTACTCGGTGATTCACCAATAACAGTCATTTATGGAATCTAGTAGAGTATGTTCTGGTCAAGTGTCTCAGTGCTAGATTCCTAAATTTCTTTTATCTAACCCTACTACTGAAACCTCAACATCTACTATTGTATAGGCCTCGAGAGCGAGGAAGGAGAACATATGGCTAGTAGATTTCGGATGTTCATGCCATATGTCCAGTGACAAAAATTAGTTCTCCTCCCTCACATGCACTTCCTGGTCTGAATCAGTGACTTTTGGGGATGCTTCTACTAGCGCTGTCATTGCTAAAGGTACAGTCAAGGTAAGTGATAAATACATGTTCAAAGATGTAGCTCTTGTTAACAATCTAAAATACAACTTGCTTTCTATATCACAAATTATTGATGAAGATCTTGAGGTGTGTTTTAATAAATCTGGTTGTAAAGTTCTTGCTACCTTCGGTGATCTTGTGTTTGAGATTTCACATTTTAGAAGAGTTTTTAAAGCTGATTTTGATTCATCTTCATCTTCTAAGATTAAATGTCTAGTTGCTAATAATTCTAAAGATTTATTCTTCCAACGTCGTAGACTTGGCCATGTTGGTTTTGACCATCTCACTCGTATTAGTGGTTTAGATCTTATTCGTAGCTTACCGAAACTTAAAGGTGTTGTTAATTTGGTTTGCTCTTCTTATCGTCATGCCAAAATGGTTTCTAGCTCACATGCTTCTATTACCTTGGTTATGACAACTGCACCTAGTCAACTTTTACACATGGATACTGTTGGACCTGCTAGAATTCAATCTGTTGGAGAAAAGTGGTATGTTCTTGTCATTGTTGATGATTTCTCTAGATACTCTTTGGTTTTCTTTATGGCATCTAAAGATGAAGTTTTTGGTCTTTTTCGAAACTTGGTACTTAGACTTTCTGTTGAACTCCTAGGAGCACTTAGAGCAATTAGAAGTGACAATGGTACTGAATTTAAGAATTCATCTTTTGAGTACTTTTGTGCTGAAAAAGGCATTGAAAATCAGTTTTCCTTACCTAGAGTTCCACAACAGAATGGTGTTGTTGAAAGAAAGAATAGAACTTTGGTTGAGATGGCTAGGACTATACTAGATGAACATCAAATTCCTAGGAAATTTTGGGCTAAAGCAATTTCTGTAGCTTGCTATATTTCAAACAAAGTTTTCTTACGATCAAAGTTGCGCAAAACTTTTTATGAACTTTGTTTTGGACATAGACCTAGTGTTTCTCACTTGAGAGTTTTTTGGTGCAAATGTTTTGTGTTGAAATCTAGAAATTTGGATAAATTTGAAGCAAGATCTCAAGATGGCATTTTTCTTGGTTATCTCGCTCATACTCGTGGCTACCGTGCACTTGTGTTAAAAACTAACAAGATTGTGGAGACTTATAAAGTCACTTTTGATGAGGTTAGTCCTAGTACTAGACCCGACATTACAGGTATAAGTGCACAGGTTCAGGGGGGATGAAAGCATCTTTGTTGAAGAAAGTGATGACGAAAATGATGATATGGCCAGCGGCCGGACCAACATTCGGGTCATGTTCGACCAGCATTTAGTCGAGGAGCAAAGCCGATCACAAGGAAATGAAGTTTCTATAACTTTCGGTGTTCCGCAAGAGATCGCTTCATCCCTTGAAGATGTTCTACAAGACGCTTCTCAAGATGTTTCTACTTCTTTGCATATTCAACGTCAACACCCTCTTAGACAGATAATTGGTAATCTCTATGAGCGTGTCACTCATTCCAGGTTTACTTCTCCTAACTCTCATGCTCATTCAGCTTTTGTTGCTTCTTTTGAACTCAAAGATATTTCTCATGCTCTAACTGATGAATCGTGGATCAATACTATGCATGAAGAACTTGAAAACTTTAAACGCAATAAAGTCTAGAATTTAGTTAAACCTCCTCAAGGGCATAATATTATTAGAACAAAATGGGTTTTCCAAAATAAACAGAATAAGGATAGTTTAATTGTTAGAAACAAAGCTAGGCTTGCTACTCAACGATTTACTTAGGTGGAAGGTTTGGATTTTGGTGAAACTTTTATTCCTGTTGATAGAATTGAAGCTATTAGACTCCTTTTAGCATTTGCTACATCTAAAGGTTTTAGATTTTGTCAAATGAATGTTAAAAGTGCTTTTCTTAATAGTTTCAACAATAAGGAAGTTTATGTCAAACAACCACCTGGTTTTGAAAATCCCAAATTTCGAAATCATGTTTTTAAGTTGTCTAAAGCTTTATATGATTTAAAACAAGCACCTATAGCATGGTATGATAGGTTGAAAACTTTTTTGATTGAAAAAGGTTTTGCTATGGAAAAAATAGATAAAACTTTGTTTCTTTTCAAGCAAGGCAATGATCAACTTTTTGTTTAGATTTATGTGGATAATATTATCTTTGGTTGTTCATCTCACTCTCTCCTTGGTTTCTAAGTTTTCTGAGACTATGTGTAGACAGTTTAAGGTGAGTATGATAGGTGAATTGACGTACTTTTTTAGACTACAAATCAAGCAAATAAAAGATGACACTTTTGTTCATCAGAGTAAGTACACCAAGGATCTTCTTCGGTGCTTTGATATGAAAAATTGTAAGACAATTGCTACACTGATGGGAGTTACTTTCACTTTGGATCCTGATGAGAATGGTGAGCCTGTTGATAAAAAAAATATCGCAGCATATTGATATTCGATATCATTTTCTTAGAGATCATGTGGAGAAATATAATGTTGTGCTTCTTTTTATTGACACTAAGTTATAATTGGCAGATATTTTCACTGAACCTTTGGATTCTTCTCGTTTTGCTTTTCTTCAAGGGGAGTTGGGCGTTGTTCATCCAATTGGTTTGTTTTGAGGGGTAGTTTGCTTTTTCGTTTGTATCATAATGCATTCATATTTATTTTTGTGCATTGTTTATATTCAAAATGAAAAATAAAAAGAAGAAAACATGGAGCTTTGATTTTTGCCTTCAGTTAATCTTTGTGCTTGCTAGCAATATCTTGTGAAATTGATGGATCACTAGTCTTTTTATGAGCTTATGATATAGTTTTTGAGGGATATGATGCATGACACATAAATATTCAAGTGAAAGATAAAAAAATATATTATGCTGATCTAGTGGCTAGTTTGAGTTAAATATGTTTACATATGTTCTAGCTATGTTTATTGCTCCATAATAGTGCTTCAAATTTTAGTACTCGCAGTACTATAGCTTGTGTAATGTCAAAACAATCAAATCTGAATGAAAAAAAAGAAAAAGAAAATAAAAGATAGTGTGCAAAAGCACATAAAATTCTACATTCATGAAAAAATGTTTTGCCTACGTTGTCTCATGATACTACTTATCATTGTAATTTGATATGAACATGGAGATGATTATAGATGATCAGACCATTGAAATAGAAAATGCTTGTGTAAGCAAGAACCTCACAATAGGTTGTGTGACCGAAGCTCAGGTGGCATCATCTGTCTCTAGACAGTGGTCATTGTGCTGAGATAGACATTTGTTAAAATTTCATACAAAATGTGCATGTATCAAATCTAAAATTTTCAATGATTATGAATTGCACTTTTAAGAGCACTAAGCGCTGTTTTGGTTTTGTGGATACGGCTAAATTATGTGTGATGTATTTCTCTTGAATTGGTCCAAGTGAATGCCAACATTATAAATCATTGAAATCATTCAATTTTAGTACTGATTTGAACTTGAGAATTATGGCTTCGTTTCATCTTGAGACATTTAGGCTTGATTGTTAGCTGGTTGATCTATCTATTTCATTTGTATTGCAAACCTTGTCATGTGGATTACTTTAGGTACACTTCAAAACTCTCAAATCAAGAAATCAAAAAAATAATGTTCTGATGATAATTTCTCTCTTTTGCTTTACTTGATGAAATCATTGTCAAAGGGGGAGAATAATTTTAGGGGGAGAACTTGCAATCAATTTTTGAGGGAGATTTTCGGTGAGAAAAACTAGCAATCAAATTTTGAAGGAGATTTTTCTTCTTTCTTTGTGCTTGTGCTTTTGAAAATCAAAAATTTCTTTGTGCTTTTTAATGGTGTTGCCAATGTGTTCATCAAGAGGGAGATTGTGAGATCATGTGGATGATCTTTGATATGTGATGAACAAATTGGTTTGCTATTTATATGTGATAAACAAATTGGTTTTGATTTTGAGTGGTCGGGAACTCCACTTGGGAAAATTCAGCAGTCGGGCACTTGGCACTCGAGCACTCTGGTCAAGCACTCGAGAAATTTAATCCCTCGGGAAAACTCAGCTCTCGAGATTTTGGATCACTCGGATTTTTGTTGTTCGAGTCAGATCATTTGCTTAAATGGTTTATTCAATAAATTTACCATGTTTATGATTGATTAGATTGATCAAGTCAAGTTGAAAAGAACTTATGCTCAAAGAAAGGGTTTCTGTTTATAATTGATTGGACTAATTGAGTCAAGTTAAAAAGAACTTATGCTCGGAAAATGGTTTCTTGGTTTGTTCATGTGCAGGCATTGCTGAGGGTGAGTCGTGGTCGATGACAGGATCAGAGCTAGGCTCGAGGAGGAGCCGAGTTCAGAACGGTCGAGGATGTCATTCGGGACGCTCAGGCTAGAGGATGCGGCACGTGAAGATGTGGTTTCCATATGGCGTATGTGGGATGTGTACGAATATGAAAAGAGAGGTTTCCATATAGCAAATATAGAAAGAGAGGAAAATTCAGAAGGAATTAGGATTTAAGGATTTATAAGAGATATGAATTCCTAATTGGATTAGGACTCCAAAAGTTATTAATTTCATGGCTTATGGTGGCAGCCATGAGGGGTATATAAATAGACTAAAGGGGAGAGTAAAAATTGTATCAAAGTAGAAACCGATCAAGAGAAAAATTAGGGTTTAGCCTTTGCTCCTCTATCTAGGGTTTTGAACATGGATTTGGTGAGGGATGCTTTGGATGTACCTTATAAACACTCTTATACAATAAAGATTTATCTTTAAGTATCAAGGAGTATGGTATCATTTTTTTCCTTCTTAATGTTCATCTGTTTATATCGTTTTGGCTTATTCTGTGATTTTACTTTTACTTGTGATTTAATTTAATTTGATTCTTACAAAACCTTGCTAGGACATTAAGAGAGAGGTCTGAAAAGTTTCGTTGGTTAATTTCTCGTATTTTAGGAGTAATTAAGGTTTTAGTTTTTCGAATCAGATCGAATCTGCTCTGTTTTTACGCTGCTACAATTCTCGAGGATCATAACTTTTAATTGGAAACTCGGATTTGAGTAAAACCACTTGGGAAAATTTTGATTGAAGTCTAGTTTCTTATGTTAAAATTTTAGATCAATTCGAGTTACGGATCAAAAGTTACGCTCATTTTACCGTTGCTTGGTCAGGTTGTTTTCAGTCCTCAGGAAAGTCCTCGGGAAATTTCAGGCTGGTCGGAAAAACTCATCGAGAATTCTCAGACTAGTCGAGAATCACTTTTCTGATTTTGTTTTTGGTGTCAAATTTAGGGTACTGTAACTATTCACCCTCCCTCTGGTTGTCGTGGTTAGTATATTTCGATCTTACACTATCAAGTCTGCATTGTGGAGGAAGAAAAGGTCTGACTTGCTTCCTTTAATTTAGAGGACGTTGCATAATTGTGATATATGAGGATCTTTCATGAAGAAGGTACACCGTCGTGGTGCCGTTTTTCAAAACTACTCAACCTATGTTTTTGGCCACCAATAAGATCTAGCCCCCAGAGGGAAGTGGCTACCTTTCGCTGGACCGGTTCTGTTTTGGAATACCAGTGATGTGTCTCGCAATTGCTAGCCCAAGCTGGTATCTAACATAGCTTCAACAAGTCCAACTCTTCACGGTAGGGCTGGGTGAGCCTCTCAGCATTGACGTCCAGCTCCAGAATCTAATTGTGCTAGAAGTGGCCATGAGTTTGGCTCATTCTTCTTAGTACAGGGAGCTTGTGGTGGCTCAAACAACTCGCATGTAGCGTCGTGGATTGCTTCCTACCCAGGCGATAGGACAGAAGGCAGCAGCAACCGCTAGCCCTAGTGTGGCGGCTCTAGCTCCTGCAACTCCTGCCACAGTGACGATTGAAGGACACACCATCAAGCGCCTTTCCCCTAAAGAGAGTGTTACCGTCTAGGCCTTTGTTTCAATTGTAATGATAAATATGCTCATGGCCATAATAAGGTTTGTCGATGGCTATTCCTTTTATAATTACAAGATGATGATTCGTCTACTGCAGAACCTGAGCAAGAATCCAAACCAGTGGAACCTCTTATATCCCTGCATGCCATCGTGGGAGTTTGAACAAGCAAAGCTATGCATGTTTCTTTAATTATTAGCTCTACCACTTTACATGCTCTCTTAGATTCAGGTTCCACACATAATTTTATTTCTGAGGATGCAGCCAAGTCAGCCAATTTGATGTTTGAATCTCGTTGTGATCTCACGGTCACTATAGCCAATGGGGAGCATATCCTCTATGTGGGTGTATTCCGTCATTCTCCACTCACTATCAACAACGAGCACTTCATGGGTGATTTCTTTATCCTGCCTCTCACTGGTTATGATGTTGATTTTGGCACTCAGTGGCTGGCCACTTTAGGACCCATTCTCTAGGATTTTGGTCACATGATAATGACTTTTCGGAGGCATGATCACAAGGTCGAGTGGTGTGGTACAGTGGGGTTGGTGACTCCCAAATTACTATCTTGCCATGGCTGAGACCTACATGATGATGTCTTGGCCGAATTCTTAGCTATCTTTGTCGAGCCCTAAGGATTGCCACCTCAACATGCTCATGATCACCATATATACCTTCTGCTAGGGTCAACTCCTGTCACCGTTCGACCCTATCGCTACCTAGTGTCACAAAAAGATGAGTTGGAGAGGCAATGCTGAAAAGATGGAGGAACATGGACTAATTCAATGGAGTTTATCTACTTTTTCTTCACCGGTTTTATTGGTCTAGAAATCTAACAGCATGTGGCGCTTCTATGTAGATTATCGCACCCTCAATGCCAAGACTATAAAGGATACTTTTTCAATACCCGTGGTTGATGAACTTCTAGATGAACTACATGGCGCTTGATTTTTTACAAAGTTGGATCTCCGTTCCAGGTACCATCAAGTGAGGATGTTTCCTGTCAACATTGAGAAAATGACGTTCCACACTTATGAAGGTGTTTGTGAATTTTTGGTCATGTCATTTGGACTATCAAATGCCCCAACGACATTCCAAGCACTGACATAACCCCGTTAAGTTTGCCAGGACACATGTTGGGAAATTGCGTCCTTGCTACTACGAGCCATATAAGGTAATTAAGCAGATTAACTTGACTACAATGCGCCTTGCGTTGCCTGTAGGAGCTAGGATCCACAATGTCTTCCACATGGGTCTTCTAAAAAAGTTTGTAGGGACACCGGCTGAATTTCCACCGGCACTATTGGTATCAACAGAAGCTATCTATGTCCGTCTTGCCCATGGTGTACGCCAGGTGCTCATCAAATGGGCTAGATAACCCCATCAATGGCTATTTGGGAAGATGTAATCATCCTTTGTGCAGAATTATCCATCTTTCTAGCTCGTGAACAAGCTGCTCATCGAGGAGAGAGAGGTGTCATGTCGGGGAAACACTATGGCACACTACAACAGAAGGGCCAGCCATGTCTGAGTTCTAGAGGAGAGCCAAGGCCCATTGCCTAAGGGCAACATTAGCTATCGGCCAGGAGTCCAGGAGGGTTACTGCCATGATTAGTATTAGGAATAAATTATGGTTAGCTAAGTTAGGTTTTCTGTTAGAGATTAAGACGAGTCCTTTAGCATATTAAAATAGGAATCCTTATCCTATTATATTAGGAGTTTTTAGATTTCATATTAGGAGTTATTTCTCTAAGAAGTGTATATATATAAAGGGCTGGCGTTTTAGCCAAACCAAGTAATAAAGTACTCTCCATCCTAAAATACAACCATTTTTACCATTCAAATTTTGTCCCAAATATTATAACTTATATGAATTTTCTCCCAAATCTTTCCATAATGCCCCTATCTACCTATTCCCCAGAACATGTGGCTAGCGCATAGCATAGTAGTGCATCCTCTTCTCTTCTCCCTTCTCCTCCTTGTTGTTCCCTCCTCCACCTCCTTGCCCTTCTCCACCGGCAACAGTGGCTGACCGATGGCGTCGGCGGGTGATCGGCAGCGACGGACGGAGCTTGCGGCGCCGTGGATATGATAGGTGACTGGTGATGATGGGCGAAGCTTGCGGTGCCGTGGATCTGGTGATCGATGATAGCGGGTGATCGATGACGGTAGGCAGAGCATGTGGTGCCATGGATCTGGTGACCGACGATGGTGGGCAGAGCTTGCGACGCTGTCAATCTAACAAGCGACTAGCGACGATGGGCTAAGCTTGCAGTGCCGTGGATTTGGCGACCGGTGGTGGCTAGCGACCGGTGACGACGAGCAGAGCTTGTGGCGCCATCGATCTAGCGAGCGAGCATCCTGTGCGTGCAAGAGGAGAGGCTGTTGAGGGACTGACGGGAACATGGCGGGGAGCTAGGATGGGATGCTGCAGTTGGTCAAGGCAAGTGGCGATTCCCCGCATGCTATGGCAGAAGGCGATTCAATGGACGGCGGCAACTGGCAACAATGCGGGCAGCGAGGAGTGAGAGGTCATCGAGTACAAAGCGACACGGGTGGTTTTTGGGTGGCCATCAAGGGAGAGAACATGGGAGCCATTGTTCAAGAAGGGACATATTTTGTGCAAGATTCAGATGAGGGTGGTGCCGATGAGTTCCTCTTTGTGTCAGAATCGGATGACAAAAGCAACATTGATTCACAGCATTTTGGTGCCTGAAGGAGAAGTGTTGGTGGGGAGCAGCAGCTTGGGAGCGGCCTCTTTGTCCATTCTGAGCAATAGCCTAGGGACGCCCTGCTCCAACAATCGTTAGGCGATGAGGAGGTGGATGGATTTGTAGCCACCCATAATAGTATGTTAAAGCTTTTACTTCCCATGTACTATATTCTGAAACCTTGCAAATAATAGCATGACATATATGAACTCTAGGATTGTTATGTTTAGTAGTAGTACTAGTATCAATATTAGAAGTGCTAATATATTCACTAGTTCTAGTGCCTCTAGGAGTAGGTGACTAATATTATTAATGGATCTTGAATCTATGCTGAGTGTGTTAATATCTTTTTGCTAATTGAATGAATAATTAACCTCTTTTGGCTACTTCACATCCTCTTTTGGCTAAACTATTGTGACCTGGATGACCTGAAAAGCTTTAAGAAGTGAATACTGCAATTTTACTGAACTTAAATAATATATATATGAAACCGGTCATTTTGTAACATTACAGCACATTACTTACACGAGCATTTGATAATGCTTCAAAATAAATATTTCCAAAATAAGATTCCACATTTACATCCCATTATCCTAATTTCCATCACTGAGCTAAGAACTTCATCACACTTTTATATAGGCTATGATCACAACTAAGTCTAGTAGGGAGAACTCCAAGCAGTTCCATTCCTTCTTTGTTCATGTGGAAAATCTTATATCCATTGTCTCCTCTTCCCTTCATAATCTCTATGAAGCAGGACTATAGTGTAAGAAACACATGGTTTTCTTTACGTACTCAGCATACTCTTGTTCAACATTACTAATTAGTTCATCCATGCTTCTAGCATTCCTTCTTAATATTAATGATTAAAGAGAAGCAAAGAAATCAGGGTCTAGAACATTCATATCAAGAGAATTAGTAGGCCGGTGCATTATGCGGATGTCTAGCCCAGTTTGTGTTATGGCTTATGCAAATGCTTCATCATTTGCTGGTATATGTGTCCTAGCATTATCTTGTTGAATCTAAATAGTCCCTACTTCTGGCCATGATGTTGCAATAGCTGGAACAACCTTCAAAAGCAGATATTCTCTAATTATTTCCCTGTTAACGACTATTCCTTTTGTCACCATTGTGCCCTTTCCCTGGTTGCAACTGCTCCTCACCACTGCTTCCTACTCAATTAAAGACGATGCTTAAGAATGTTAGTACATGCAATGCAACATATAAGTGCTATGGTAAAGAAATCAAAATGCAATCTAACCTTCTTAACGAAAGGCCACACGCCTATCTTGCCATCAAATGTGCAATTTGATGCTTGACCATATTGTGGCCTAGCAAGTGCAGCCAAGAACATGAATTTGTTAACTGAGTTTTTGTTATAAATGATCCTTAATGGGTCATGTTCATCCGGTAACATGTAGAACCTCCTAGCCTTGCTTGTGATATTGAACCATTTCTCATCTAAGTGAACTATGTTGTGCATATCACTAAAGAAAATATGATTATATAAATTATCAACATCTAGCATATGTAGACAGAATTAGAATTAGGCTTTCTTATTTTCTTCCTTCAAGAAGGGCTTAATTGTGTTAGAATAACGATAAATCTTGCCTTACTTGAATACTCTATGCATCGTGCTTATACTAATTTGCAGCTCAAATGCAAGGCTCTAATAGTACCTCTTTTGCTCAAGGTAATTGTTTGGACCCGAGATAAGTCTACTTGAACTCGATGTCGCCTACATTTTAGCTTTTTCGATCTAAGATCAATTGGACTACCTTCTGCATGACAACATTTTGCTTTCCTCCAAATACTTTGGATTAACTACCGACTAATGTTAAACAAGCTTGTAACAATAGTGGTGGTGACCTTTTTAAGTTTCATGTTTGTACTTCTTGCAAGTATTGCTTCATAAACTTCACGCCAATGCTTATTTGTCAACCAAGTTCTGCTACTATTAGTGACACTTGCATGTTCTTCTTGCTGCACATGTTGATCTAAGTTGTGTTATTCATCATCTAAAAATGTAATGCTTAATTTAGTTGTGAAATATAAACTACACTTATCAATACAATGCATATTTTATTTCTTGGTGCGATTACCAGATTCCTCTAGCTCCTCTTCTTCATAAACAATGCCTCTCTATACGTTCACTTGTCAATATGTTTTTGATTGTATAATCATACCTATTTGATATTGTGGCTGCATGTTGAGATCTAAATGATGAACAACAATTGCTTCATATTCCTGGTCTTGTTCGAGTTGTTCTTGCTCGGCTCGAACATCACCATCTAGATAAATTCACAAGTGTGCTCAACAGTTTTGAATCATTTATGTTATCATTAGAAACTACTTCAAAGTAAGAGACACAAACCTTATAAACTACAGAGTGCTCATTGTGATAATTACACACTTGGGATCAATTTTCTCGTGACATTAGACTATTAAAGTCTTTACTATGTGGTGGTCTACATCTGTTTCTTGTGATATTACACTGTTGGGTTCAATTTGCTGCATTTTCATAAATCACTTATCAAAATTGCAGGGTGCAATTAATTTTCACTACCACAGAAACAGTCTTTAGTAACGGAGCTTTACTGACGGATAAATGATGTGTATCAGTAATACACTTTTAATGACACTGCATTATTAGTGACGGATAGTAATATGGCTCTTCACTAAAGAGGGGGCACCCCATTAGTGATGGGTCTAACTATGACCCGTCACTAAAGGGTGCCAGTATTAGTGACGAGTCATGTTGTAACCCGTCATTAAAGAGGACACCTATTAGTGACGGACCACAGTATCACTCGTCACTATAGCGTGTGCTCTTTAGTGACGCGTGTTATTTTATCCATGTCACTAAAGAGCCCGCAACCCTAAGGCAACTATTAGTGACGTGTTTATGGAAATAATCGTCACTAATAATAAGTATTTAAGCAGTGCACAAGCTCAGATCCACCAAGCTCCCTACTTATTGCTCCCACCCCCGCCGACTTCACTCTTGTCCCACAACTGCAGACCGGCCATAGTTAAGACCCACAGCCACCGGTCGGCTGACTATGCGCACGCCTGGGGATGGTGACCCGCACTGTTACGTGCTCTAGTCCACCAGTCGGCACCACCGGTAGCACCAACATCCGTCCAAAGGTATATTTTTTCTCCAATATTAATGCACCACTGTATTTTTTACAATATATATATGTTGAACAAAGTGAAATAATTAGTTAATTAATAACTAATGGATCTTTGCTATAAATTAATTTTGTTACAGATTTTAATATATTAAAATATAATATAAATGCACGGTGAGTTATTAGAGTCATGTAACCGATTATGTAGTCTCTCCATTCGGGAGTGTTGGATTATAAATATGACCGGACAACTGGTCATATTTATAGGAAGACACTCCCGAATTGTCCACGCACTTTGGACAATCCAGAGATGTGTGGCTCACGTAGCTAGACTTCGTGGTCCCGTATGATTCTAGAGAGAGTTTCGGTAGTGTCTCTCTATTGTTCTTCGAATACACAACCCTCTCAACTCCGAACCAAGACGTGTATTTGGAGAACAGCGGAGAGATGCTGCCAAAATTCTCTCTAGAACCGTACGGGACCACGGGGTCTAGCTACATGGGCCGCACATCCTCGGATGGAATTTAGGACATATCCTTGCCTATTAGTGCTCATTTCATGTTTTAATTACCGCAAGTCGTAAACTTGGATGGTTGTTTTTTGATAAATTTGTAGATGCCAACAACAAAGAGCTGGATGTATCTTGATTGTCATACTTGCAATGAATACTTAAGTGGGGTGAAGTCTTTTATGAGTGCCGCTATAGCAGATATGGAAGCTAAAGGAAAGACTGCAATGTGGTGTCCATGCTATAACTGTAAGAATGAAAAAAGTTTCTAAAATCTGAATATGTCTATGACCATTTGCTAAGACATGGATTCAAGGAGAGATATCAGATATAGAACAAGGATGGCGAAGAAGGAGAAAGCGATGGCGAAGTAGATCAGACTGCTTTTGATGGTAGTAAAGATGAATGTAGGGATGGTGATATGGATTATATGAGCGATAATGACATATTAGGAATTAATAAAGATATGTATACTGATATGGTGGACAATGTTGACCAGATGGTGCGTGATGCAGAGGAATAAGTTGCATATTCTAAAGGAGAGTTTGCCCAATTCCAAAGACTTATTCGAGACTCAAAAACACCGATCTATCCTGGCTACAAAAAGAAGCACACAGTCTTATATACTGTCCTGACATTGCTATAAATGAAGGCGACATGTGGATGGTCCGATGTGAGTTTTAAAACATTATTAAATTTGCTAAGGGACCTGGTACCAGAAGAGAATAAGGTGCCTACCACCATATATGGTGCTAAGAAGATCATATGTCCTCTAGTCCTCTAGGATTGGACATAGAGAAAATACATGCATGTAGAAATGATTGTGTTCTGTTTCGTGGAGAGTATACAGACCTTGATAGATGTCCAACATGTGGGACACATCGATTCAAGAATAGAAAAGATGATGATGAACTGAACGATGGGTGCAAGAGAAGAAAAGTTCCAAAGAAGGTGATATGGTATTTCCCTATAATCCCTCGTCTGAAGCAGATGTTTACAAATGCAAATAAGTCTAAACAGCTCAGGTGTCACAAAGAGGGTCGTAAGAACGACTCAATGATATGACTCTAGCAGATTCTACTCAGTGAAGAACAATCAACACTATATTTTGATGGTTTGCTAAAGATTGTAGTAATATTAGATTTGCCATGAGTAGGGATGTCATGAACACCTTTGGTAACATGAGCAGTGTGCACAACACGTGGCTAGTGTTACTGTCTTTATAACCTTCCACATTATGATGTGCACTTGATGCGATTAGTGGCCCAATCTTCCGATAGGTTTGATTGAGGCGACGAGTGGACGTTCACGTTTTAAGGCTTCCGATCAGCGATCGTGACCTTGCAATCGCTACACCCGCACGTCTAGTAGTTATCAACCACGCTTTTATGTAGTCGACCTCACCACGAAGGTTTTGATCCTGCAAACAATCGAAGAACTTTGCAAGAACAAGGTAAACGCAATCTGGATTGCTGATATTAATTTGAAGAACTCGAAGTTTGGGGTTCTACAAACCGATCTATGGCGAAACTACAATAGCAGAATAATCTAAGTAAAACCCAAGTCTAACAACGACGACGGCTAACTATTTATAGGGTTACAAAAAGTGAGATACCATCTATAATGTGGGCCATATCCTAGTAGGACTCGAAAATAAACCCTAAACCTAAGACTAACTCGAATAACCTATTAGTACTCTAACTCGAATTGATCTGAAGCTGTAGGACCGAAAAGGCGACCAGAGGGGGGGTGAATGGGCGCAAATTAAAAACGCAGTGGAAAATACAAATACCCCCCAAAACTTCAACCAATGAGAATATCAGCCTTGCAAGTGACTCAAGAAAGCTCAGCACAAGATTGTGCGATAAAGATCACACCAGGTAAGCTGATATCTCAAAAACCTCCTCAAAAGCACTCTTCAAGAATA
>KE370778.1:5657-18873 GCA_000418225.1 Zizania latifolia
GCTTTTGTTAGGAAACTTGGTTTTAACTTAATCTCGGTTTCGCAACTTCTCGATGAAGGATTTGAGGTTTGCTTTAAGAAGGACAAGTCTTGTGTAGTTGACTCAAGAGGCAGTTTGGTTTGTCAGATTTTGCCTTTTGGTAAAGTTTTTCGAATTGATTTCTCTGCTTCTTTTGGTCCTTCGCGCTGTTTGATAGCTGGATCCTCTTCTGAGCTTTGGAAATCACATAGGAGGTTAGGCCATTTGAGCTTTGATCTGCTTGTCAGGTTGAGCTCTATGGGTCTCATCCAAGGATTGCCTAAACTCAAAATGGAGAGGGATTTGGTTTGTCACCCTTGTCGCCACGGGAAGATGGTTGCTGCTTCTCACACTCCTGTCACTTAGGTTATGACTTCGTATCCGGGTGAATTGCTTCATATGGACATTGTTGGTCCAGCTCAGGTCCGATCAGTCGGTGGAAAGTGGTACGCTCTAGTGATCGTGGATGATTTTTTTCGCTTCTCGTGGGTGTTTTTCTTAGAATCGAAGGATAAAGCTTTTCAGCATGTTCATGATCTGGTCCTAAGGTTGATGAATGAGAACAATGGGCGAATGCGAGCCATTCGTTCCGATAATGGATCCGAATTTAAGAATTCTCAATTCAACAACTTTTGTAATGACCATGGACTGGAACATCAATTTTCTACACCATACACTCCTCCCCAAAATGGTGTTGTTGAACGTAAAAATCGCACTCTTGTAGAAATGGCCAGAACGATGCTCGATGAGCATAGGACTCCTCATCGTTTTTGGGCTGAGGCAATGAACACTGCTTGCTATGTTGCTAATCGTATTTTTCTCCGAGCTTGGTAAGACCTCATATGAGTTGCGGTTTAGTGGACAGCCCAAAGTGAGCCACTTTCGTGCATTTGGCTGCAAGTGCTTTGTGCTCAAGAAAGGGGGGCATTTGGATAAATTTGAGTCTCGTTGCTGGGACGGTGTTTTTCTTGGATACGCTTTGAACTCTCGCGGTTTTCGAGTGTGGAATCTTGACACCAAGCAGCTAGTAGAGACTTGTGAAGTATCCTTCGATGAAACTATGCCCTGCACAACTCTTTTATTTGAGCTTTCAGGAGATGATGAGATAGGAGAGTCGATCTTTGAAGACGACGATGCACCTGAAGCCGATAGGACTATGGCACGTGCCATAGATCCCATAGCCCCTGAATCCTCGACCGATGATGAGAATGGGCCGATGATCACTACTTCCACTACAATCGAGCCTTCTTCATCATCTTCAGAGGTATCAGCTGAAGTGACTATCGGACCCCAAGGGTATCGGGCAGTCCATCAGGCACATCCCCCACAACTTATCATCAGTAACTTGAACTCAAGAACCTTGAGGTCTCAAAAAGATCTCCTTATTGTTTTTGCTCAATCTGCTTTTGTAGCTACTTTTGAGCCCCGAGATGTTGGACACGCATTATCTAACGATCACTGGATCAATACCATGCATGAAGAGCTTGAAAATTTTGATCGAAATCGGGTTTGGACACTAGTTGAGCGGCCACCTGGATGCAACCCTATCGGCACCAAGTGGGTGTTTAAAAACAAGCAAGGTAAAGATGGGGTTGTAGTGCGCAACAAAGCTCGGTTAGTGGCCCAAAGGTTTTGCCAAAAAGAGGGTATTGATTTTGAAAAGACCTTTGCTCTCGTTGCCCGTCTTGAGTCGATTCGCATTCTTTTGGCATTTGCTGCTTCTAAAGGTTTTTAATTATTTCAAATGGATGTCAAGAGTGCTTTCATGAATGGGTACATTGAGGAGGAGGTTTATGTCAAGCAACCCCTGGTTTTGAAAACCCAATATTTCCAAAACATGTTTTTAAATTGCAAAAAGCTTTGTATGGTCTAAAGCAAGCCACTGGGGCTTGGTATGATCGCTTAAAGCAATTTTTGTTGGGAAAAGGCTTTGAAATGGGCTCGGTCGATAAAACTCTTTTTCTATTGAGGCATGGCAGCGATTTCTTGATTGCACAGATATACGTGGATTATATCATTTTTGGTGGCTCTTCTCATGAACTTGTTTCTAGATTTTCTGAGCAGATACGCAGTGAGTTTGAGATGAGCCTTATGGGTGAGCTCAAGTACTTCCTCGGACTCCAGATTAAGCAAATGAAGGACAGAACCTTTGTCCACCAGAGCAAGTACACGAAAGATATGCTCAAGAAATTCGACTTCGGTGATGAGCTAAAACCTCAAATGACCCCGATGGGTACATCTGGAGGCTTGGACAAGGACGAGAACGGTGCCAAGGTCAATGAGAAGGAATATCGAGGGATGATCGGGTCACTACTCTACCTGACAGCAACAAGACCAGATATTCAGTTTGCCGTGGGATTGTGCGCACGTTTTCAGTCTTCGCCACGCACATCTCATCGCCAAGCTGCTAAATGTATCTTCAGGTATCTCACATATACTCCCGATTTTGGCCTTTTTTATTCTGCTGCTTCTTCTCTCGAGCTTTGTGGTTACTCGGATGCTGAATTTCGTGGATGCCGACTGGATCGCAAGTCGACTTCCGGTATTTGCCAGTTCCTTGGTTCTTCCTTGGTTTCTTGGTCTTCTCGCAAATAATCTGGGGTTGCTCTTTCAACTACTGAGACTGAGTTTGTTGCTGCTGCTAGTTGTTGCTCACAACTTGTTTGGATGATTTCTACTTTGAGAGATTTTGGGTTGACCTTTTCTGGTAGAGTACCTTTGTTTTGCGACAGCACGAGTGCTATCAGTGTAGGAAAAAATCCATGTCTCCAATCCAAAACCAAATGTGAGATTTCATTTCTTGAGAGATTCAATATCGCTACTCTCGGTCCTACAGCTGTGAGCGAGGCAAAGGGTTGGGCTTATGAGGACCTTTACCAACGACTCAGTATGAAAGGAGAGAAGGACATTTATAGGATGGCTAGGGTCCGTGAGAGGAAGACGAGACTTCAACCAAGTTAAGTGCATTAAAGATGAGAGGGGATAGCTTTTGGTGAAGGAAGATGAGATCAAACATAGATGGCAAGAGTATTTTAACAAGTTGTTCAATAGTGAGAATGAGAACATAACCTTTCAGTTGGACGACTCTTTTGATAATACCAATAGGCGCTTTGTGTGGAGGATCCAAGAATCTGAGGTCAGAGAGGCATTGAAGAGTATGAAAGAGGGTAAGACGATAGGCCTTGATGGTATCCAATTAAAGGTGTGGAGATGTCTTAAGAATATAGCCATAATATGGCTAGCCATGTTGTTTAACAATACTTTTCAGTCAAACAAGATAAGAGTGGAGAAGTATATTGGTGCCGATCTACAAGAATAAGGGGATATTTAAAGTTGTACTAATTATAGAGGGATTAAGTTGATGAGCCATACTATGAAGCTATGGGAGAGAGTTATATAGTATCATTTGAGAGGAATGACACGGTTCTCTATGAATCGATTTGTTTTCATGCCTGGAAGGTCAACCGTAGAAGCAATTTTTTTAATAAGACAAGTTATGGAGCGATATAGCGAGTGAAAAAAGGACCTACACATGGTTTTCATTGATTTGGAGAAAGCTTATGACAAAATAACAAGGAATGTCATGTGGTGGGTTTTGGACAAATATAAAGTCCTAACAAAGTATGTTGCCCTAATTAAGGATGTGTATAACAATTTCGTGACTAGTGATGACTTTCCAATTAAAATTGGATTACATTAAGGATTAACTTTAAGCCCTTATCTATTTGCCTTATTGATGGATGAGGCCACAAGGGACATACAAGGAGATATCGCTTGGTGTATGCTTTTCGCTAATAGGAAACTAGAGTTGTGGAGGAAAACTCTTGAGTCCAAAGGTTTTAGACTTAAAAGGATTAAAACTAAATATATGATATATGACTTTAGCACTATCCAAAGTGCTTGTGTTTGAATTGGAGCTAAATTACTAGTCTCTTTTCATTGTCGTGTGGATGAATTGCTCAATACTAACAATGGGATCTATGTGGACATAGGTGTGTCGTTTGTACTTTGTAGAACTATTTTGCGGTGTTAAATTATTTGTGCACATATAGACAATTGTGGATTTAATGTGAATACTTATTTTAAATGTGAGGATGGTTACTTTTGCATAATAGTAGAACTTATGGCATGTTTATTTGCAGTGATTTTGCAGTACATGAGGTACCACATTTTTTGTGTTACTTTTGCTTTTTTCTAGTACCTCAGGCACTAGAAAGTATCAAAACATACACTAAAAATTATGGTATCTTTTGGTGCCTCCTCAGGGATAGTAAAAAAACTTGTTTATATGAGATCTGATGTAATGCATGGGTAAATATGCTAGTAGAATACTAGAATCTATATTGCAGTATAGACACTATGTTGGAAAGTGACATATATAATGGATTTGCCATAATAAAGTAGCATGTGCAAATTATAGATAGATTATAGATATCTCGATATTATCTTGGCATCATGCCTTTAGAATAGAGACATTTGTAAATGCATATCTTACTGTGTCATGGAACTGTTCACTGCATAGACTAAATATCTTTCTCACGTGATTCAGATATGTAGTCAAACTGCACACTGGAACATATGGTACCAGGTTTTTTATAGCTATAGGTGTCCAGTAGTGCCTACTGCAAAGTTTGCTAACTTGGTGGTGACTTCAAAGTTTTTTTCCAGTAATCTACTTGATCATAGATATTTTTCAGCATTCAATTGTTCTCGTCCCTGTTTTCTTTTGATATCAGTACTGAAAGGAACACAATTTCATATGAAGCAAATTTGTATATCTGAAACACCAGCCACTTCATTTTCTGATAGAAACTGTTCTTGGGTCATACTAGTTTAGCGTTCATTTGGGTCTAAAGCAAAACCAAAGTGGCTTAAATATCTTATTGTTCTGTGCCATGATGAGAACGCATGTTAAGTGCAGAGAACAGTTGATTGTCCTATATACTGTACGAGAAGAAAGTGACACAATGATAGAAGATGGAGTAGAAGAAGCATGTTTATAGTTAGTTTTACTTTACTAATTGCTTGTATCTCTCAAGACTCCTAATTCAGGAGTTCAGTAGGTTTTTTATATACTTGGCCAAGCCTGTAAAAGAGCCATCGTACCAAAGCTTTTATATATATTTTAATCCATGGGCTTATTAATTATGTTCCTTTTGAACTATGTAACCTGCAGTTTGAATTTTACCATTGATTTTTGCTGAGGTCAGGTCTCTCAAAAAAAGGATAAAATTTTAATGTTTGGTTTTATTCTTTTAATACATTAATTAAATGACATCGTACTGCTCATTATGCACCCTGAGCGTGCTAGGAAAAAAACAAATCATTTATTTTTTTGTGGGGTAATCATGTTCCCTTGAGTGATGTTAGTTTTCTACTAGTCTGCAAATTGAAAGAAATATAAATTGTTGAAAACAGATGGAAGTTGACAATTACTTTGTAGATTATTGAGATATTTGTTCTTCATTTAGTGGACTAGTGTGGTACAACAGCGATGTTTTCTGATGTCAACTCTAGAGGAGTCTTGGCTAAACTGAACATGGATCGCAGTACTGATTTGACACAATAATCTGTAATGAATTGAACTTCTTCCGGTACTAATTTGCAGGCTCTTAGAATTTTGCAATTATGTTTGTTGTTTTACTGAGATAGTTTGCAGTATTTATTAGAAAAACTTATAATGCAAAAGTTGTGTCACAACCTTTTGAGGGCATATTATTTATCTTATTTTCTAGAACATTATTTACACTTTAGTCTGTTTGAAGTTCATGCAAACATTGTAGATATGTTAAATCAAAATAGACAGGAATTTAGCAATTTCCAACAAATCATGCATTAATTTGGTTTGTTTGTCAAACAATTAGATAATAGTTGTTTCAGTATTTTGCATAAAATATTATATGTTGTTTAATACTATTCTTGTTCTTTAAATTATTTTAATTCCAAGCAAGTTGGATACGCTAGAGTTTAAACCAGAACTTAGGTTTTATCTCCATTTGAGTAACTATATTTTTTTATTGACTTATCAAGCTTATCACAACCTTTTAAGTAAAAGAGACACTTCTTCCTCTTTTATTAGGGCTTGGGATTTATTATGTTGAGATAATATAAGCGGAGTTTTGTTTAATACTATGCTTTTTATATTTCCACATATGTTAGTGGTAAACAATGCATCTTTCTGCTGTAGAGCTGTTTATATTTGTTTCTGTGAGCCAAAACAGGTTAGCTGAATTACCTTTTGTGTTCAAGCATTTACAGTTTAAATTGTTGTCTGGAATGCAAATATGGGATTTCTCTCTCCTTTTTCCTTGGCAGGACATACATGACATAGATTGCAATGCCAATAGCATTGGGTTGGCTGAGCACTATAACCGCTGCCGTGCCGTGGCCTTTAGTTTGTCCTAATTAGTTACATTTTCAAAGATGGTTTGATGTGAGTAAGGCCATATGGACTTATTTTGGATATTATGATTTCCCAATAAGAGTTATCAAAATATTAGTAATGTTACTAAAATTGACCATCTTAATAGATGATTTTCCTTCTTTCTTTCTTCTTTTCTCCTTGCGGAGAAAAGCCTCTCTACACCTGTGTGTTACTCCCTGTTGGGTAGACCTAGAAACCTTGTGATGAACTTTTCCTAGAATCCTGATGTTGCAGTACCACTTTTCCTCCTTTTCAGGTCATCTTTCTATAGTTCATCAAGGCTGGTAAGATCTGAATTTTCAAAGAAGCACACATGTCTTTCATTGCAACGTGTTTTGGTTTCTACAGACAAAAAATCATTCAGTACACATAGTCGGAGATAGAGACTGCCAATTCAGAGACTATTGATGTGTGCCCATATCGATGCTTGATCATGGTTGACACGTATGATCGAAAGGACAGTTAATGCTTCTCATCAGGGACTGAGGGTAGTGTGCATGATGGCAATGATTGGGTGCACTCGCGAGATGATTTTTCACTTCCTCTCTAGCTCATCCACCTGTGCCAGAGAGGAAATGGGGGCTCAGAAATTGTTTTGGAGGGTGTTCTGTACTGTTCCTGAAGCACTGAATCCCACTTTTGAGGAAATGTCATCAATTGGTGGTGTTGAATTCCTCTCCTTTCTAGTGGGAGCAGTAGCCCATGCATACTTATTCCCTTGCCCTTAAGCATAGTTTGTTTGCTGCTAAAAACTGAACAACTACACCTTGAATGAGACTGATACATGCTAAGCACCTTGTTGGCTCATAGAATTGCATTGTTATGAATCAGATTAAGAGTTAGTGGCTGAACAGGCAGTCTACATTGCTCCAAACTCTGTATTATGAAAATGCGCATCTTGAAAAGGGAGATTTCTTCTTTAACTTTATATAAAGGATGTCCTCCTTTTTGTACCGTGGACCTGTAGATTTGATTGCTCAGTGAAAGTTGATTAGGCTCTCCTTGTTGGTAAGCATCTCTTAGTTGGGTTTAAAGCCCCTGGTTAGTCATGAGATGCTTAACTTATATGCAACTTGTTAGCTAGAAGGATTTCTGCTTCTGAACTTTTGCCGGCAAGCATGACAATTGGTCAGAAGCTGC
The DNA here is from genome assembly GCA_000418225.1 of Zizania latifolia. Taxonomy (NCBI): domain Eukaryota; kingdom Viridiplantae; phylum Streptophyta; class Magnoliopsida; order Poales; family Poaceae; genus Zizania; species Zizania latifolia. Next base: position 13,240 of record KE370778.1, read on the forward strand.
TACCAAAATGGTAAAAATAGAAAATGGATTGAGGTATAGAGGTTGTCTAAACTTTTACTAACATGGATGCCATCTGTACTCTCGTTGGATGACAGAATGTGTTTGTAAATGTCCCACTTTTAATAGGTAGGAGTGACAGCTTCACTACTATAGCTACATGTAGTAAGTTTGTTTGCAAGCCCCGAACTAGGATAGGAACGAAGATTTGTCAACCGAATAAGTACGGTAGAATTCATGTTTGAGACATTAAGCACTGAACACAGTAGCCTTTGTTTTTACCTTTCATTGTCATTTTCCCCCCTAAAGCAGACTACACTAGCCCCTTTAAAATGTCACCGTGCAAGTTCTTGGTTTCCTCACAAGTCCCTAGCTTTTGCCGCATCAACAGCTGAGCATTCGCAACTTCAACCAGGTACAGAAAACACTCTTCACCTCTTGATTTTGTTTTTTTGTCTGAAGACTCTCTTGAATTCTCTTCCCCCACAGATCATGGTGGACGCATGGCAGGAGCATCTTCATGGTTCTTGAGACTTGAGATCGGCATAAGGTGTACTATGAGGATGGAGAAGAATGGCTGGGGTGTTCTTTCTCCTCTTCCTCCTCAAGAACTCTTCAGTTTGTCCATGCCTTTCTTGGCCTAATTCCCTGGATTCCAGAGTCTCCGGGTGGCTTAGTGAGGTATGAGCAAATCGGCAAGTCATGAATCGGCGATGGTGAGCTCCGGCAGGAGTCTACTCAGTTACCAATTTCATTATATTCTCTTGTTCCAGTTATTTCTGTTGTTCCTCATTACAAAAGACATTCCAATTGTATCTTGTGGAAGCAAGATTACAAGTTATTAAGTCGTCTCAGTGTAATCCTGTTTTGTGGAGTCAATGTTTGCTTCTATGTTGCATTGGAATCTTTTATCGTGAGCTGCTCATATTTACCTTGAAAGATAGCATCTTTGTTTGATCTTTTACATATCAGAGCTGCCATTTATTTAGTTTGCCCTGCAGATTTGAAGAGTTAAAGAGACAGGATTATGTGGTAGGTATTGAGAGTATTATTAGTACATGCCATTCTGATTCTCTATAGATCAGTAACAAATATGTGTTGCTTTCTGATAAAAACAATAAGAAAAAACATCTCTGTGTTGAATCTACAAATATCTAACCAGGTACTGAAAATTGGAAAACGCCGTCTCTGAAGACTGAAGCAGTGCAGGTGTATCTCTGTCCATAGACCGTCTCTGAAGACAAGCAGACTGAAGCAGTCATTCTTGCAACGTGAAGCTGCCGAAGTACTTCATACTGCTGGCTAGTACCAGAGAGCACAGATTTCCAGCAGATGTCCAGAAAAGCTTCCTGAGACATGAATATTCAGCCAAAAAAGGCTTGTGATGCTGGCCCTGAGGACGCTTTAGTCCAAACTTTTCTTGGGAGCTTTCAGTGTCCAGAAAAGATTGGACTACATTGTTCTAGTTTCTGTCCGTGAATGTGCAGTTGCATACTTGCACTGGGTGACTGCGGTGAGCTGGCCGGTCATCTCCTGACCAGAGAAAGCAGTGCATTCATACAGTACCAGAGAAAGCCTAACTTGAGATCCAAAGTCTGCACCACATTATTGTAAACCCTGTTCAGAAAACTGCGACAATGCCAAAATGGCAACGACGAAACAAGACTGTAGAAGTGTACTCGTGATTTCTGAAACCAGGTTTTTGCCCTTCAGGTTCCATATGGCACTACCATAGGCTATGGTGCAAATGAGAGTGGTTACGTTGGAACAATAGAAGAATGCAAACGGCTGGCCCTGCTCCTACATATGCTGCTTATGCCGTGCCGTTCCGGAAACCTCAAGTCACCTCCCCCGCCACTGTTGCTTCACTTCCCAAGTCTGGAGAAATATCATGCAACATTTCAACTTTCACAACATACTCCAATGTCATCCGAAAACTCACTGAACTTTGGTGGAATCGGGCAGCTCACTGTGTTCCCAAAGTTTCGTGCAAGAAATTCAACGGTCTTATCATCATCACCCAGTGGAATGTTTGGAAGGAGTGGAACATAAAGATCTTCCAAGCCTCTATACACTCCATACCTTCAGTGGTTGATATGATTGTAATTGATTTTAAGTTCCTTGCTAAACTATAACTACTTCCTCTCGCTAAATAGTTATATCTACGTTTATGTATAAATCTCTATTTGGCCTCGGCTTTCCTTTTTAATGAAAGTAAATGGCTCTCTCGCTTTCTTCTTAAAAAGGACAAAAAAAGACAGAGAAAGGAATTTGTTCACTTATAATCCTATTACTACGTTAGTATTAAGTTCCTGAACAGCTTTCGAATATATAAGACAAAAATTGTGTGTTGGCCTCCACCCTTAAAATCCCCATTTGTTTCGTCGGGTGGCTCTTGTACTGAAATTTTTACTACCTTCAGACTTCCGTATGGGTATACGATGTTTTATACTGGAATTTCAGTGTATAAAAGCGTATATTTATGATCTGAGAGAGTAAAATTTCCGGTAATTAAATTCGCTCCGGTACAACATACGTGGGGGCTTGGGGTACGGCGTACAACCATGGTCTACCGTATAAAGAGTGCGCGTACAGTTAAATGATTAGCAACCTAGCAAATATTGATGCAACGATTAAGATATACTTACTAGTACAGATGGCAATTCTACATGTTTATTCGCAAGTAAAAACCTTATTAGAATCAGGTTTGTTTCTAATTTTATATCCGTGGGTATGTTAACGGGTCAAAACTTATACCGACGAGTAAACGGGTATGGTACGAATATTAACTACCCATACCTACTTCACATATTTACCCATTTAACATTAGTATATAAATAAACCCTAACCCTCCTCTCTCTCCACCTCCATCTTCTCCATCTAGCCACGGTCCCTCTCTACCCCCTCCTGCGCCGCCTCCTCCTCACCACGTCGCTGAACCCCACGCTGCCACTGTGGCCAGCCCCATCGCCACCCCGGCACGAGGTCTCCATGGTTGGCCCTGTCACCACCACCCGTGGCTAGCCCCGTCACTGCTCCCACACATGGTCTCTACGACTGGCCCCATCGCCCCTACGCTAGGCCCTGTCGCTGACCACGCGGCTAGCCCCGTCGCTGGCCCTTGTGCAGGCCCCTGCTGCCCCCACACCACGCCCTCACCACCCCCGCATCGTCCTCCGCCCCCCACACAGGCCACCGCCTCCCCCGCGCCGACCCACCTTGCCCCACCGGCCTCTACTGCTCGTGGGTAAACGAGTATACCTACGGGTACACAGTGTCCGTGGGTAGCTAGTATTGGCATAGGTTTTTACCCGTCATAGGTACAAGTATGGATATACAATATCCATACCCATCGCACACGACTGTCACCCCTATATGCTTAGGGGTGGCAATCAACCCAACGGAATCGGGTACCCACCGGAGACCCGCCCCTATGGATCTAGGTCCGGGTCTAAATTTAGACCTATGAGTCTATCAGGTCAGGGCCTTCATCAAACCGGGTACGGGAGCGGATCTCTTATTTAACCAACGGGTATTCGGTTGCTCAAATCGTATTCATTTTCTGGTCTTTTATTTCCCAACCCACATCTAGACGTCCTGCCTCTGCCAGATATGTGCTCGATAGGCGACGGCCCCATCGGATTTGTGCTCCATATGACTACAGCCCCCTGCCGCACTAGCAACCGCGCCCTCCTACCGTGCTAGTGTCCACAGCCCTCCTGTCGCGCCCTCCTGCTGTGCCGGCATCTATGGCCCCCTATCGCACCGATGTCCGATGCCCCTGTAGGCCCACAAGTGTTCGTCTCGCTTGCCTCGTCTCGCTTGCCTCCTATTGCACAGTTCGCCCCCAGCCACCCCTTGTCGTCTTTGTTAGCCATGCATGCATGCATGGCGTACAAGGCAAGAGCTATGTGTGATTAGCAGTGAGGATTATCAGGAGCATGATTCCGTATTTTAGCACAGCTATAGTTGTGTTAACGGCAAAATTTGGTAAGGCCCAAGCCCAACACAGTTTCGGCACAGTCAATGGAAGCCAAGGAGTCCGGTCAAAGCACGATCAATGAAGCCCAACCGCAATACGCGCGTGTGATCGGATAAAGATACGAAGAAGCCAATAAAAAGGGAAGATAGATTTTGTTGCGGAGATAAAGATGGAATCAGTTGCAGTCGTATCCATGAAGGACAGCAAGTCTCCGGACTATAAATATGTAACGTTTAGGTTTAGTTTAGCATCATCAAAACAGATCAACAAATAACTCTCGGCGCATCGCCAAACTTGCCACCGGCGAGTTCTTGCTCTCTCGTGGGGCTGCATCGTTCTAATCTCCAGCGAGAGGTAAGTTCCGCCAAACATGTATTGATTAGTAGGTCTAAGGCTTCATCGGTTAGGTCCGACATCTTAGTCTATGTATCGATCATGCTGTATCAGGTGCGTGGTTTAGATCAAATATATTAATCTGTGGCTTCATCGGTTAAGTTCGGCATCTTAGTTTATGTATTTGATTCATATCAAGTATCGTTCATCTGGATGAAGTGTTTGCCGATCTGATTTGTATTGTAGTTCGTTATGACTTAGCGACTGTCTTGGTTCGGTCCAATCTTGCAGTCATAGTGAATAATAATGCGAAAACTGATCAGGTATGCTACAACCAGGTTCTATCGGAGTATAAGCCGAATAGGTTATCTTTCTGCGTGTTTATAGTTGTATCGGACATCGGGATCGGGCAATCCATATCGGCCTAAGCTTTATTGTCTTGCTTGTGCATCCCGATATCGGCCCCGATACTACTCTAGGCCGATCAGATGGTTCAGGCTGATGATTTTATCCTGATATCATACAGTAGATTTATTCTTTATATCATACCTCTAATATGTCACGTCATATAATTTCTACCAGATTATTATTGCGTTCCATTTAATGTATGTCCCGATGCATGTCAAAACCATCGGCTCAACGGCCGATAGACGTTACTGCTTACGTTTCTTGTCTATCTTATCAGTTGCAGGATCAAACTAATTGGCACGCCACGAACCGCAAATTTAGGACCTACACTAGAGTTAAGCAGATCTCTCAGGCTATGCGTGTGACCAAAAACTTCACCAACAAGTTGGCATGTAATCACGAATAATACTGACCATATTTGGTTGGTCACTCTGTACATATACCTGTGCTTATCAATAGAAACTTTAGTGCGATTGCTACATTATCGCCTTCATGGTATCAGAAGTATTTCGATCCTCCTCTCGCCTCTCCACGCCATGACCAGCAATTCTGATTCTACCGCAACCGCTATGGCTGCTTAGGCCGATCTCGATGCCAAGACCACTCTCTGGACTCAAGCTATCACCGTTTCCAGCATCAAGCTTCTCGTCCCCATCACACTTGATCTCCAGGCGAGCAACTATGCCCAATGGCGCGGCTTGTTCAAGGTTGCACTCTAGAAATTTGCTCTTGACGATCACATCGCCACGGCATCGTCTTCTCAACAAGATGCCCAGTGGCTACATCTCGACGCCCTCGTCCGCTCCTGGCTGTACGCGGCCATCTCCCCAGACCTTTCTAAAGATGGTGATGGAGTCCACCGCCCCTGTGCGCACCATCTGGTCTGGCGTCGAGGGTCTCTTCCATGACAACGC
>KE370778.1:19388-30539 GCA_000418225.1 Zizania latifolia
AGCTTAACTCTTGTAGCGGTGGAAACTATGGCTTCGGTTTAGGCTTCCAGTCCTGGCCATCATTCCAGCATCCCTGGGCTAGATCCATCCAAATGTAGCCTGGCCAAGGGCCACGACCAACACAGCAGGGCTAGTCGAGTCTTCTTGGTCCACGCCCTGCTGCTCCTAGTGCTTTCTTGGTGACTACACCAACGCTAGGCTACAACGACTACAACGGTGCACCATTATATGCGCCTGCCTGACCAGTCACTGCTGCCCCAACTCCTTCCTGGGATCAAAACCAGCTCATGCATGCTTTAAACACCATGACACTGACCTCTCCATCCTCCGAATGGTATATGGACTCTGGGGCTCTACTCATATGACCTCAGACTAGGGTAATCTCTCCTCTTATTCACCTGCGCCATCACATCCCTCCTATGCTATTGTTGGTAATGGATCTCGTCTTCCCATCACTCATACTGGTGCTACTGCCATTCCTTTTCCTTTCCATTATTTTCAACTAAACAATGTTATTGTCACACCATCTCTAATCAAAAATCTTATTTCTGTTCATCACTTCACTATTGATAATCATTGTTCCGTTGAATTTGATCATTTTGGTCTCTCTATGAAGGATCTTCAAACCAAGAACGAGATCGTCAGGTGCAATAGCAATGGTGATTTGTACCCTCTCCATTGGGCAGCGCCCGCACATCATGCCCTTTCCATTACTTCTCCAACCTCCACCTTGTGGCATCGCCGCCTTGGCCACCCCGGTGCTCAAGCTTTGTCGCAGCTCACCAATGCCTCACATATTTCATGTAATTCCGCTGCCGATGCAGCCCTATGTCATGGATGCCAGCTCGGTTGACACACGTCTTCCCTTTCATTCCTCTACAAGTTGCACTAGTACTGCTTTTGAATTAATCCATTGTGATCTATGGACATCACCTATTTTAAGCAGTTTGGGTTATAAGTACTATCTTGCTATCCTAGATGATTTCACTCATTATTTATGGACTTTTCCCGTTCGTCTCAAATCTGAAGTTTTTGGCATTCTTAGCAATTTTTTGGCCTACGTCCAAACCCAGTTCCCTACCACAATTCACAGTATTCAGTGTGACAACGGCGGTGAATTTGACAACCTCACTTTACGCCTTCACCTACTTTTGCATGGCACCATCCTTAGTATGTCATGTCCTCACACATCCCAGCAAAATGGCAAAGCTGAATGCATACTTCACACCATAAACAATGCTATTCGCTCGCTTCTTTTTCAAACCAGCATGCCCCCAATCTATTGGGTCAAAGCACTTCACACAGCTACTATCCTTCTTAATCTCCTACTGACTAAAACTCTTTGTTTTGGCATCCCTTATCAAGCTCTCTTCGGAACTCCACCAAGATACTCCCATCTGTGAGTCTTTGGCTGTCTATGCTATCCAAATTTATCCTCGACTGCAGCTCACAAGCTCGCCCCCCGATCCTCTGCATGTGTTTTTCTAGACTATCCAGCGCATCACCGTGGTTATCGCTGCCTTGATCTCACTACACACAGAATAGTCATCTCTCGCCACGTTCTTTTTGATGAAAATTCCTTTCCTTTTTCTGCCATGCAGCCCTCTCCAGCAGCTTCTGATCTTGATTTTCTCATCATTGCATCACACACGCCAGCTACTCCCTGTCCAGCACATGTAGCAGCTGCTCCAATGACTCCACCTGCCCCTGCTGCACCAAGCCATGTTGCCCCTCTCCTGCATGGCCCTGCTGAAATAATTGATGCTAACACTGCACCACCACCTGCCACCGAGCAAGTGATTCCGGTGGTTAACACTCATCCCATGATTACTAGGGGCAAGCGCGGCTTTTGCTCTCTGGTCGAGCGCCTAAATCTGCATGCAACCACTCTATCATCAATCCCTCGCACTTATCGTACCACACTAAACGATGATAACGGGTGCCTCACTATGCAACAAGAATTTGATGCTTTATGTGCTAATAACACTTGGGACCTTGTTCCCCCTCTTGCTGGTGCTAACACTGTCACAGGAAAATGGATTTTTCGGCACAAGTTGAAGCCTGATGGCTCCTTGGACCGTTACAAAGCCCGGTGGGTGCTCTGGGATTTTTCACAGCGCCCTAGAGTGGACTTTGGTGAAACTTTTTTGCCGGTTGTGAAATCGGCTACCGTGCGCACCGTTCTCACCATTGCGCTCTCCAATGATTGGCCAGTTAATCAACTCGACATCAACAATGCCTTCCTCAATGGTACACTAGATGAAGTCGTCTACTGCCAACAACCATCCAGGTTGATCGACAACAGCCTCCCTGATCATGTCTGTCGTCTCAACCGATCGCTCTATAGACTCAAACAAGCTCCACGCGCCTGGTTCAGTCAAATAGCTGGTTTCCTCACTACTTTGGGCTTCATCACCTCCAAGGCTGATCCATCACTATTCATCTACAACCACGGCACTGACATGACATACCTTCTCCTATACGTCGATGACATCGTCTTGACGGCATCCACGACTACACTTCTATGCCGCCTCATCAACTTGCTTTGCCAAGAGTTTTCACTCAAAGACATGGGTGTGCTCCACCACTTTCTTGGCGTCACGGTACAGCGCACGCCATCTAGATTCTTCCTCAACCAGCAGTACACTGAAGACATCCTTGCTCGTGCAAGCATGAGCAATTGCAAGCCCTGCTCAACACCAGTGGACACATGCGCCAAACTTTCTTCCACCGGTCCTCCTGTTACTTGTGCCATTGATTTCTGCAGCGTTGCCGGCGCATTGCAATATCTCACTTTTACGTGCCCGGACATCACATATGATGTGCAACAAGCATGTCTTCACATGCATGATCTTCGGGAGCCTCATGCCAATCTTCTCAAGCGAGTTCTTCGATATCTTAAGAGCTCCCTCGACCATGGACTGCAGCTTCACCGGACTTCCCCAACGTTTCTGACTGCATATATAGATGCTGATTGGGTTGGCTGCCCCGACACAAGAAGTCTACCTCTGGCTACGGTATTTTTCTTAGAGATAATCTTGTTTCATGGTCTTCTAAACGCCAGCAAACGGTCTCTCGCTCTAGTGCTGAAGCTGAGTATTGTGATGTCGCTAATGCCGTCGCCGAGTCCTGCTGGCTTCGTCAACTTCTTGCCAAGCTCCACCGCCCTCTCCAGCGAGCGACGATTGTTTTCTGTGACAATATCAGTGCAGCATATCTCTCAACAAATCCTGTTCAGTACCAATGGACCAAACATGTTGAGATTGACCTCCATTTCATCTGGGCATGAGTCGCCCTTGGAGAAGTTCATGTTTTACATGTTCTGACATCATCCCAGTACGCAGATGTGTTTACAAAAGGCCTTCCGAGCAGCGTTTTCAAGGAATTTTGCTCCAGCTTGAACGTTCGGCAGGCTCCCGTCCAAACTGAGGGGGGGATGTTAGCCATGCATGCATGCATGGCGTACAAGGCAAGAACTACGTGTGATTAGCAGTGAGGATTATTAGGAGCATGATTCCGTATTTTAGCACAGCTATAGTTGGCATGTAATCACGAATAATACTGACCATATTTGGTTGGTCACTCTGTACATATACGTGTGCTTATCAATAGAAACTTAAGTGCGATTGCTACATTATCGCCTTCAGTCTCCCCGCTGCTCCTGCCTCCCTCCGGTTATCCATTGTTACCTCCCCAAAACCCCGGCCGCTTGCTGCCGCTCACGGATACCTGGTTTGTGGAGGACTCTGTGAGTATGTGGTGACTCGATGCGTTCGGGTTTGGGGCTATATTTTCACCCAGAGGACATGTGGGTCAAGTCCGGTATTAATCAATCTGAACCTGACCCGATCCGTTACCACCCCTATACTTGCTCGATACAAAAATATAACATGTGCATATATTTAAACAGACAATCTTTTTAACATTTAACTAATAACTAAGTTAAATTATGTGGTTTTTGTGTTATGTATGTGATATGGTTGAATTCATACATGAAAATATTTTTATACTATATTAATTTTATAATTATTGATGATATATTATGAAAGGAATTAGTGTTCAAGTTTTTAAGTTGAATACTATATCAAAAACTTATCAGTGCTCATTTGGAACACGTGATTAAGAAACACGGAAATATGAGAAATATAGGATTGGAATGTCCTATACTTGTAATGAGAGAAGAGAGACAAAAAAAGATGTATTGGACTTTTCACAAGAAAAATAAAATAAGGTTTGAGTTCATATTATAGTTTTCTATGAAATTGGGGTGGATAAAAGCAATTCATAGAAAATTTTCAAACTTCAACCCTACGTTCCAAATAACCTAGATATGAAAAAATCTAAAGATTTTGAATACTTTAAATTTTCTACAAAATTTCTTCGATCCAAAGAATCCATGTAACTTTTTGACGAAGGGACTATAACGGAAAAGGATTTGCATGTTCCTGCAAGAAAATGTACTAGCTTATATGAAATTCATGTGGAATTTCCATTGATCATCCCATCTGTCTGACCGTCAGTTGTTCCATGCACTCAATCCGGTCCGTCCGCTACGAGCCAAACAGTAACACCCTGCTTCTTCCCCTCCTACGCGAATCACCCCGCGCCCGCGTCCGCGCCGCCGCCGCCCGATTTCTCTTCCATCTTGCATTCTCGCTTCCTCCTCTCCTCCTCCCGCTCCTCCTGCGCTTCCCCCTTCTCACGCCGCGCAACTCGACACCCTCTACGAATACTACCGCACCTCCCCCATCGCCGCCTCCCGACCCGCCCTCACTCCTCAGTGTGTCCCTCGCGTTGCCCTGTACGCCGGCGAGTGCAATCTCCACTGTATTGTGCTGATTTTTTTGCTGATGGGGGTGTGCAGGCATCGTCAGGAAGGGTTGCTGCTAGAGGAGGACGAGGAGGATGCCGCTGGGGCTGATACTGAGCTCGCTCGGGAGGGCTATGCGGCAGAAGCGGACGTCCTCGCTCGGCATCCTCTCCTCCAAGAGGGCGCCTCGGGATTACTACAAGGGAAAGAACTGCAAGCCAACCGGGTTCCACACCTTGCAACGCTTTTGTTCTGAACCTAGTCGTCTGTATCACACGCGCATGCTCTGTGTGTATCATCGCATATAAGATGGCGACCGTGACCGGTTCGGTTGAGGAATTTTATTATTTTGTACCGGATGGTTTAATTAACCCAGCGTTAATGGAACATGAAATGGTCACTGTTGCTATTTGCTCCGCTGCAACTCTCGAAGAACCGAGGAAGGAATGTTCTTTATGTGAATTGATCATTATGGGCCAGGGTTGATATGAGTCAACCGTGCAAGTAATTGTCTGTTTACTTGAGATTTGAGGTGCTTTTGATATATCAAATATTGCTTCAGGAAAGGGTGTGACCGTGTGAGTAAGCAAAGGTTATTAAGACAATAATATTTAATCAGTAGCAAATTACAAATATTTCAATCCAATCAGTTCATTTCAATTGGTGATTGAGCCAAGCAGAGTTTTTTCTCATGGACACATCGAGAAATGTCTCATCTATTCATACTTACACGATGGTATTTTAATTGATTGATATATAATTATTCTACAGAACATAGGAAAATTCTGTTAATCTGCTAGAAAGTAATGAAGAGTTGATTCTGTGGTATTCGATTCACAGGCTTGAAAAAAAGTACGTAGGCCGTCTTAAACGAAAGGCACAAAGATATCTGCATCCAAGTACAGTTTACCAGTGCTAGACGATGATTATAGGTTACACATTGCAGGATAACGCAAAGACTTTTTTTGTCGTGGGATGTGGACCAGGGCTGTCAGGCTCAGGCCCATAGCCACGTGAACTTGTGTGGTACTGTTCACGTGAACAGTACCCATGGTACTGTGGCAATAAGTCAGATTAGAGTCTAACAGTTAATAAGAGTCCAGTTCTATAATTGAATAGAGTCCTAGAGTCGTAATTAAGTCGGTTAGTTATTCGATTAGCAGATTAGATTAGAGTTAGTTAAAGAGATAAATCTTGTAGGCTCTATAAATAGGGTTGTATTCATTAAGAAATCAATGAAGAAAAAAGTCTAGTCTCCCGTCTTAATGTTCTTCTCCCCAACCTAAGTCTACCTCTTATCCCTAGCAGCCGATGCTGCTCGGCTATCCTCCCAACGGTATTTATCCCGTCATGGGACCAACCCATGATAACTTGGTATCAGAGCCACTCACCTTGGCTTCTGGTGCTGATCTTAAAACTACGTAAGTTATTTTTTATATTACAGTGTGTCATCTACTCTACCTAGCTACCAAGGAGGTACTTCATCAAGTTATTGATGTCTATGGTGCCAAGAAGAAGATCCACCTCAAGCTAGAAGGAGGGCTTGGTGACCCATAATAATCGTATATTTGTTTTAGTTCTCAATAATGTATTAAGCCGAGATGTAAAATGTTTGAGTCTTATTTGTGTTAGGCGTCGAGTCAGGTTTAAGGTCGTCCTATAGCTCATCTCAAAAGGAGGAAAGTAGTGTCATGGGCTATGGGCCAGGGCTGCCAGGCCCAGGCCCACAGCCACATGAACAGTACCTATGGGTACTGTAGCAATGCGGCATATTAGAGTCCAACAATTAATAAAAATCCAGGTCTGTAATTGGATAGAGTCCTAGAGTCGTCCAATGTTCCTCCTCGTGTGCAGATTGCTCCTGGTTTGGCACAGATTAAGTCAACAGATGAGCTACAATCAACAGTTGCATGCATCATTGGCAAATTTCTAGATCGTCACACAACTTCTTCTCCCAATCATCTCGAAACAGCAACGTAGGAGATTAAATGGCCATACAAGTCTCCACACGGTCTTGCATGCGAGATAACGCATCTGTCGTGACATTAGCACGACCCGGTTTATATTCGACCAAAAAATCAAACCCCATAAGCTTGCCGATCCATTGTTGTTGAGGTGGAGTCACCAACGCCTGATCTAGTAAGTATTTCAAGCTGGCATGATCTGTGCAAACCACAAATGATTGTCCCCATAAATAAGGTCGCCAGTGCCGAATTGCCTTTGACAACCCTATGAGCTCCCTCTCGTAAGCTACCAGTTTGGTGTGTCGATCTACCAATTGTCGGCTATAATAAGCCACATGATGCCCCTCTTGCTGCAGCACTGCTCCAATATCGGTACTAGAAGCATCACACTCCACCACGAAAGGAATATCAAAATCTAGGAGGCGTAGAACAGGAGCTGATTGCAACGCCTCCTTCAAGTGCTGAAAGGCTGAAGCAGTCTCATTAGACCAGCGAAATTCCTGACGACGAAGGAGATTAGTAAAGGGAGCCGCAATCGATGCGTAATGATGGATGAATCGCCGGTAATACTCGACCAGTCCCAAGAAGCTCCATATCTCAGTCACCGACTGCGGTATCGGCCAACGTTCCACATCTTACACCTTGTTAGGATCCACATCCACTCCCCTAGCTGAAATGATATGCCCGAGATAACAAACCATGGGCTAAGCAAAGTCACACTTGGATTTCTTTAAATATAGCTGGTGATGCTTGAGTTGCTCAAATACCAAATGAATATGTTGAAGGTGTTCCTCCCAAGATGAGTTGTACACAAGGATATCATCGAAAAAAATCAATACGAATTTGTGAAGGAACTTGCCTAATACCTCATTCATAAGGGCTTGAAAAATCGAAGGAGCATTACACAACCCGAAAGCCATAACCAGGGACTCAAAATGTCCATGGTGGATGCGAAACGTCGTCTTTTCGATATCCTCCTCGCGCATACGGACTTGATGATATTCCGTGCGTAAATCAAGTTTGGTGAAGAAATGAGTCCCATATAATTCATCCAACAATTCTTCTACTATCAGAATAGGAAATTTATCTTTAATAGTCTTGGCGTTGAGTTCTCGATAATCCACACAAAACCTCTAGGACCCATCTTCCTTGCGCACCAAGAGGACTGGTGAGGAAAATGAGGAACGACTAGGTCAAATTATACCTTGTGCTAATATATCCTCACACTGCTGCTCAATTTCATCTTTTTAACGGTGAGGGTATCTATAGGGTCACACGACCACGGTTCCGAACCTTCCTTTAAGCAGATCCGATGATCACAATGCCACTTCGCCAACACTACTCTCTCTTTCCTGATTACACAAGACCTATGCGCACGCAATTCACTGAAAGAATTAACGAGGTAAATGTGTCGAGCGGTCCATTTAACCGGCACGGGAATTTCGTTTACCAAGCTACAGAATTTGCCGAAGTTTGACTAGCTCCAAGGATTTGGCACCCATCTGTGATGATTGACGACGATTTGACACTTTTCAAGCGCGCGTATGGATGTCGGTTCATTCCAATGCATTTTCTTCAAATCTTCGGCCGGAATGTACCTAGATTTTCCACCATAAATTTTAGGGTCAACTATTTGCCATAATAAACTTTGGTTTTGAATATTTGTCGGTCTAAATTTTTCTCAGTTTAATTATTTTACACTTTGTCTATTTTAATTATTTTTAATTTTATTTACTCGTTTTATTCAATGTGGAAAGGCAAATTTGCCATCATCTCCAAATAATATCAGTAAACGGAGACAGGTAGTGACGACTGATGAGGACGGAGTTAGGCAGTGGCTTGCCAACAGAGGCATGCCTAAGCAGAGAGGCATCTGTATAGCGAAGCAGAGACGACATCGGGCAGCAGCCATGAGTGGTTGAGTGGCGGGAAGTTCACTGATATTATTTAGAGATGAGATCAAATTTATCTTTTCGTATTAACAAAAATAAGTAAATAAATTTAAAATTAATTAATATAGGCAAAATATCAAATAATAAAATTGTGCATAGTTTAAGATAGCAAATAATAAAGTCTAAGTTTACGATGATAAATAGTTAAAATCTAAAAGTTTATGACAAATGATATATTTTTCATATCTGATTCGGAGAGCCTATCGGTCCAACCATCCATCGGCCCATTAAGCATTAGGGTTTGTTGCGCGAGCCAGAGCGGCAGAGGGCCTATAAAATGCCTCCAGCTCCATCCAAGGTTACCGTCACCTCCGCCGTCGCCGCGGATCTTCCTCGCCGCCGTCTTCTAGATCGGATCTTTCGTGTTTGGGTCTTTTTATTTTTCTCGCTTCGTGTTCGTTCGATTCGTTTCCTCTGAAACTGCGATGATTGTGTGCTTGTGCTTCGTCATCTGGTCATTGGGAGGATTAGACTCTAATCGGTTCCCAATCGACTCGTTCCCTTGAAGCAAAATCGCCCTGTTGTATCCTGAGCTCGCCTCCCTCTCGTGCCCTCCGGATGCGTCTCGCCGCAGGGCACACGGCGGCTGTTACATACATGGAGCCCTGTCCTAGAAGCATCTTCACAAATCAAAGCTCATTTCGAGCTGTGTGGCTCGCTTTTGTCGATCGCTGGCAACGGTGATGAGACCTACAGACCTGTAATGACTCCTGCGGAGATGATCGCATTGTCAAAGAACATCCAAGGGACTGAGTTGCCTTTCGTGATCAACAATTTCTAGATTTTTTTGTTCAGTGGTGGTGTTTCTGATGCTTGGTTTTTTGGCTTCTCTTGATCTGCTTGTGCCTGCGGACGAACATGTTGTTCGTTGGCATTGGCGAGATGTGAAGCAAAACTGATTTGTTCCTCTCGCTATCCAGCGCTGAATTTGTTGATGCGATTTGGACGTCGAGGAACTACACTTGCCTTACTGTGTATACCACTTTGGGCGGTTGCTAACTAAAACTCGTTGATAATTCGTATCTACTTTTGGCGGTTGCTAATTCCAACTCGTTAATTCTTATCTAGTCAAGCTGAAGTCGAAACAAACAGTTTTGGATTCAATTTTTTTAGCTTGAAACAGCAGAATCTGTCATAGTCTGCCTCACAAAATACATCTCCAGGCGTAAAGAATCCTACGCTGGACGGAGATCGTTGCAGCCACAGTAACCTCAACAACTGAACAGCAGCGGTAGGCATTCTGTTGCTGCAATTGAATAAAAAAATTGCCCTGCGGCAGACGGTGTCAAAATAATTCAGTTCATTGAACTGAATTGGTGAAATCGTGCACCACAGAACGGACCTGCAGCTGAGAGGATGTTAGCCAAACTAGTTTGGCAGCTAAGATCCAAGCACATTTTAGGCAGGAGGATCAAAATTTAAGTTTAAAATTTCAAACTATTCATTAAGAATGGATCAGAATTTTAAACTACTAAACTAGTTATAAATCTTTAAATTTTCTTACTTTTCAATAAACTCTCGATATCATATATTCTTTATATTATATTATCATATATTTTTTATATTATGTTCTATCATCAATTAGATATCATGCTTGTCGAATATCTTCTTTTTTTACCAACGAATAGAATTAGAGCGGCCACTCTAGAAAGACTATGGGGGAGGGAGAAGATTATAGAGATCTTTAAAAAATGAGGAACTAAATAAAAAAGTTTATAGATATATTTTAGATAAAAATCCTTGATAATAGAGATATAAAATTATATTAAGTATGAGTGCAGTATATGACCAGATTACGATACAGGCAGACACGTTAGCAGCCTGGTCTGGTCGACTCTTTGTGAAGTCAACGGCTGCTTACGTTTTGACCGCCAGAAATAAAAAAAAAAAGAAAGGAAAGAAAATAAGCACGTCGCGTAATTGTTTAGCCGTACGTCTGACCGATCACCTCTTGTGCCATGTCTGCGCTCCTAGTTTCCTACCTCTGCGTCACTGCTGGCGCCTGGCGGTAGCTAAGCCCGTGCATCTCTTCCATCATCATACCCGCAGTGCAAGCAGGATTTCCAAAAATCGCTAACTGATTACTATGATTTTTTGATATTTTCGTCTCTGAACGGTTTATAGTTAATTAATTCTATCATGATTTTTAGCATTCTCTCCCGATGGTTTGCGGTAAACCAGTAATTATCAAACCGATTTGTTCATTCGATTAGTAACCGGTCCTTCCCCGGAATGCACGTTGAGATCGCAGCTCGCAGCCAGCAAAAAAATCCAGCCGTGAGTAACTGGCCCGGCCGTCTATACGCGTTGAACATGTGGCTTGGCGTGCACGACGCGCGCGCCGATCCTTCGGTCGCGACCAACTAACCGACGCCTCCTCCTTCCGCCAGCTATAAAACGGACTCCCGGGTTGCGCACGGGGATG
>KE370778.1:142387-154294 GCA_000418225.1 Zizania latifolia
GGTAACCTGCCGCCGTCATCACCCACCGCTCCACCTCCGGCCATGCCTCCTCCCGGCAACCCCTCCTCCGGCCATGGTGTCCACTCCTCCCCCGGCGACAACCCTGACGAGCTCCCCCTTCGTGTCACCATCTGTCTCTCCAACAAGCCCCAAGGATCTGGGGCAATGGGGCAACGACGAGCGTGCACGGCGGGAGCGGGGCGTAGCGAGGCTAGGACGTGGAGGGAGGCTAGGGCGCCAGCGCCCGTATTTCTTCCCTGCTTTCGTCGCACGCTGGCCACCAAGCTTTGCCTGCCCGTCTCTATTTTGGTGTCATGTGGGACCCGCTAGTCAGCGCCACGTGTAGTGTCTAGTAAGCGCAAAACCGGATTGATTACAGTCATGTCAGCAAAATCGGACACAATCTGCAAATAAAGGTGCAAGTGAACTGTTTCAGAAAATGTAGGGATTAAATAAACAAGGAAAAAGTATAGATTACCTCTCAAGTATTATCTTGTAAACGAATATTGTCCCCAACTAAAAAAAACACGCTTTTAACCCCAACTAATCTATACTAGGCAAATACCCCTCGAGGCGGTTTACTGCGGCGGTTTTGCTAATGTGACAGTCCACGCTAGCGGTTTTGCTGACGTGGCTGTCCACGTGGCCACGCTCTGCTATTTGAACAATGGGACCCACTTGTCAGTGACATAGAATTTTTTTGTCTATCTCTTTTCTTTTTCTTTTCTTCTTTTCTTTTTCTTTTCTTTTTCCTTTTCTTTTCTTTTTCTTCTTTCCTTCTTCTTTTTTCCTTCTTTTCTTTTCTCTTTCCTCCTTCCTCCTTCCTCCTCCTCTCTTGCCTCCCAGCCAACTGCGACTCCCCCACCACGCCGCACCCCCGCATTGCGCGCCCGTGCCCATTCTTGTTGATCGTTGCGTTGCGTACCCCACTGCGACTTGGTGTTTCCTCTTCCTGTCAACAGTGGCAACTCGTGTCGGGCCGGCTTGGTGCCAAATTCACAGTGGGTGCGGTGGGGAGCGGGGGTGCCACGCGCAGTGGCAAGGCGCGGGCGCGGGGGTGCGGTGTAGTGGGGGAGTCGCAGTTGGTCGGCAGGCAAGAGGGGGAGGAGAAAGGAGGAAGAAGTAGGAGGGGAGGAGGAAGGAGGAAAGAGAAAAAAGAAAAGAAGAAAAAGAAATAAAAGAAGAAAAGAAAAAGAAAAGAAAAAGAAAAGAAAAGAGATAGAAAAAAAATCGTGGCACTGACAAGTGGGTCCCACTGTTCAGATGTCAGCGCGCATCCACGTGGACAGTCACGTCAGCAAAACCGCCAGCGTGGACTGCCACATCAGCAAAACCACAAGCATGGACTGCTACGTCAGCAAAACCGCCTCGGGGGGTTATTTATCTAGTATAGATTAGTTTATGAGGTTAAAAGACTGATTTTTTAGTTAGGGGCAACATTCGTCTATAGGGTAATACTTGAGAGGGTAATCTATACTTTTTCTAATAAACAAAAAAATATTCAGGAGGTTATTCGAACTTTTTCATAGTTAAGGATAGTAAAGTGTATTTTTTTCCTATTATTTATGTAGTATGTTTAAAATATTGTATTACTTTTAGATTTATTTTGTTTATTGTTTAATTGATACAATTTTTCGGGATAATATTTTACATTAGATGAAGTGGAGATCTAAATAAGCTCAGAAAATATTAAAACAAAAGCTTTTTCCACCGTACCAACAGAAACATGAGCTTATGGCTTATTTAAATAATAGATTTTGTCTTCTAAACAATTTATATCTTTTTAAAAAATACAAACCAATTATAAGCTATTTTAAAAGGCACGGAGTTTATGCAATGAAGGACATAGCATCTCTCCCCTTAAAGATGGTAATGGGTATACATAACCTAAAACCTGATGGATAAATACCCCATTAGGGTATATATATGAGTTAAACTATCCACCCATAGATTTATTAACAGAAAAACAATACCTAATGAGTACGTTAGTGTGGATATTGTTTTGCACTACTTAGATCTGTCACCCAATAGATACCCATATGCATGGGCCATTCATTTGTAGTCAACCATATAACAAATAATTGAATTTGGCACTAATGTTGTTAGTCTAGTCCAAGTGAAAAACCTAGGGCAACACTCCTCTCATAGTAGTCCCTCTCCTCTCACTGTTTCGCAATACTCTCTGTTGCTGCTAGCCGCTCCCAACCTCAAGTCGTCGACTCATTGTGCACCCGTGCCCATCCCCAACTCCCTACCGGCCACCTGCCACTGGGCCAATGTGGCTGCCACATGCAGGGGCGGACCCATAGGGTATGATGGATGAGCCCCGTCATATCTTGGGCTCTAGCCACCAGGAAACAGCTAGGGAAGGGAACTGGGCAATGGCACCATGCGGCTGGAGCTAGGGCAACGGGCGACGGTGCAAGCCGTGGAGGAGGGGGAGAGGAGGAAGAGAGACGGTGCGAGGCTGGACACGCTTGGGCGCTAGAGGCAAAAGAGGGATGTAGTGCCAGGAAGAAGAAAGAGAGGGAGGAGAGGACGTGCGATGGAATGGTGGCAGACACTAAGAATAGAAAGAGTAAACAGAAAGGAAGGAACGAGAAAAAGAAAGACAAATGAATTAACTTCGTTTTGTGATAAATATTTTGTTCTGTGATAAACATGGTTTTAAAGTTCTCGTTATAACGTTTGAATTATTTATATTTATAGACGTTTTAAACTTAGTTTTTTAATTTAATACTTCTTATATTATTTAGTACATGTATACTGAATTACAATATAAATTTAACAGGCATTTATCTAATTGAAAAAATGGTTTTACCGATTGCATATAAAATTTTTGATGCGACATACCCATTAGTAAAATCATACATCCACCATTGGCCACATGTGTGTGCAAC
This sequence comes from Zizania latifolia, assembly GCA_000418225.1. Lineage (NCBI taxonomy): Eukaryota > Viridiplantae > Streptophyta > Magnoliopsida > Poales > Poaceae > Zizania > Zizania latifolia. The sequence continues at coordinate 145,288 of KE370778.1, forward strand.
AACCGATCACCATCGCTTGTCGCTAGGATGTTGCCACCACCCCTTGCCATGCCGCTACTGCCTATCGCCATACCACCATTGCCTGTCAGGCTGTCACTACTCACCACGCTGCTACCGCAGGTCGCTCGTCAGGCCACTGCTGACTCGTTAACACCAATGACGATGAGCTAGCATGATGTCCTTCTGCATGGCTACCATTGTTTGTCGCCAAGATGTCACCGCTCGTCGCCAGGCCACTACCATCAGGTCTAGGTTACGCGCTGTATCTATTTCACCCACGCTAGTATGAGTTTGAGGAAGAAATTAAAGCTGTATATTACATCCGTTTCATAATGGCTAGTATGAGTTTGAGGAAAAAATTGAAGCTGTATATTACATCCGTCTCAGAATGGCTCATATGAGTTTGAGGAAAAAATTGAAGCTGTATATTACCTCCGTTTCAGAATATAAGTCATTCTAGCTTTACGTAAATTCATCTATAGATCAATAAATTTATACGACTTGCATTTTAAATCAGTGGGAGTATGTTTTAAGCCCTTTAAAGAAAGTGCCTTCACTTAAACGGAGACGGTTTTACGGTCGTGAAACCCAGTAGATCTGTACTGTGTCGATCCATTGCCATCTTTACTCCGGTGCGCGTCCCCTCGAGTCCCTTTTCCTCACCTGCCTTTCTATATATATCATCGAGCGGAACCGAGTTGTCTGCAACGAACTGGGTAAAGCCTCGAGGCGTCCCGTCCGCGAGGCGGCGGACGTAGCACCTCTCCCGTGTGCGCGTCCCCTCGGCTCCCCTTTCCTCTCCTGCCTTTATATATGTCATCGACCAGCCCGCTCGGTTCTCCTCTCTTGTCTGCTCTGCAACCAACCCTCTCACTCTGTTCGTCCCAAAACCCCCGCTCGCCCGTATCGCAAATCCGAGATCCCGGCGCCCAAACCCCCCTCCAAACCGGCCTCGGCAGCGACGATCGACTGCCGTGTCCTCGCTGTCCGTCCCGCTCGGAGGCGTCGGGCGGTCTGCTTAGGAGGTGCGTGCGCGCGCCCACGCGTTGTGGTGCGGCGGGAGTGTTTTTTGAGGTCCATTCCTTGGGATTCTGACGTTTTCTGTTGCCCTTTTCTTGGTGCGATCAGTCCGGCTGTTTCCGATTGCTTCGCTGTGGGAGCCTGGGAGGCGTGGTGGTGTTCCGGTTCGTCGCCTCGCGATCGCCGGTTCTGTGCTGAAGAGGTATGTGTATGTGCTTGTGTTGCGGTTTCTACGATGAGGGATTTTTTCCGGCTCATTTCTGATGTTTTTGATGTCCAGCGTTGTTTGAGTGCGAAGATGATCAGATCGAGTTTGGGTAGTTTGCTTGTATCTTGGTACCAAGAACGAAAATGTTTTATAAGAAAATGGTTCTTTCAACATTTTGTGAAAAATATTTTTAACTTCTTATCTTTTTCGTCTCTTCACTTCTTCTCAATGAAAACGACTTTCTCGTTTTTTTCTAAAAAAATATTTTTAACAAAGTGATTAAATATTTTTCATTGAAGGTTGAAATATCGTTTGATTTTTTATTTTCTAAACATCCTACTTTTTTCCTATCAAGGCTAGTTGTCCTGCTTTACTTTTTTTCCTTGTGAAAAATTTGTGAGATCTGGATATATCTTTGGTGATATTACCCCCAAATTTGTGTAGATTACTTTCCTTGAAATTTTTGATCTTTTGTCATATAGTTGTGTGTTCTGTTTTTTTACATGTGTGTATGATAATTGGGCATAAAGGTTAAAAGAGCTAATGATACCAACTTGTACGTGATATGTCAGCAAATCTTTCATTTTCATGAGGTAGTTTTGCTTGGACTATCAATTGCATTTTCAGATGGACTAAATGCATGCAACCTTGTGTAGTTGTTCAAAATAAGCCAACAAGATTGCTCTCATGATTGCTGTAGATTATCACTATATAGATTGATTGCTATAGACTATAGTTGTATATGATTATGGATGACCTAGATTATAACAGTTAGATTGAGTGCTACATATGTATATGAATACAATTCTATTTATAAAAATAGAAATAATAGTTGTTTGTCAAATAAACTTTAATGTATATGCACATAGTTTGGGCGCGAAATTTGACTAGTTGTGATATGGAAATAAATATTATGTTTCAAAATTTGGTGTTTTATTGGTAAAAATGGTATGTTCAAAAAAATATTTTTCATAAGTTTGCTATTTTTATTTGCTTGCTGTGTTGTGATGACAGTAAATCAATAACGCTAGCGGTGCAAGGGGCACTCGGTCCCACAGCCAGCCAAATTTGTTGTTATTTACTATTACCGCTGTTCTAAAATATAATTAGGAAAGTCAATATTTTTAACTTTTAACTATTAAACTAAAACTATTTATGTTTAGTGTTATGCATGACATATAATTAGGTTGATGTTTGAAAACATTTTTATATATTTTTATTTTAATAGTTGTTGACGATATATTTTGAAATCAACTAATGGTCAATATTTTACGTTGAAGGTCATGTAAAAACTTATATGCCTTGTATTTTGAAATGGATGCACTATTTCATCTTGTTTAGGACTCTTGCTATAACCTTGTTTATCTTAGCTTTTATATTAATTGATACCTAATAGTATATAAAAGGGCTTAGTAATGTACTCCCGGAAGTCATAAAAGTATTTGCCTATTTGGTATTAGAGCCAACCTTACTGCTAACTGCTTGGTTGCTCTGTTCTTGCCACCACCAGCCACCATTCCCTCCTTTGCACTATTATCTCTCTTCTAAAATATAAGACAAATATTTACACAGTCTTCAACGTAAAATATTGACCATAAGTTATTTTTACTATATATCATCAATAATTATTAATATAGCATATAAAAATACTTTCAAATATTAAAATAACTAAATGGCATGCATAACACTAAAATTAAATATTTTTGCTTAATTATTAGTCAAAAGTTATAAATGTTGATTTTCCTAAAAACACGGATGCTTTGTATTTTGGAACGGAGGTAGTATTATTTTGGGATAAATTTGTTATATGCCACTAAAACTTTAACTATTCACTTGGTTACCATTCATTCTTTCATTGACATGTGGGCCCACATGTCATTGAGACAACAATGGCAAATAAGTGATTGTGCAAATTTTGCGCCTAATATATAAAGGGGCCTGAAATTGATTATTTTGTTTCTATTCAAGGTTTTGATTAAAAAAATAAACATGTCATATTTTTAAGGAAATGTCATCATCTATAATCCAAATTCATGTGTTTTTAAACTTGAACTTCATCATGAACGAGGCACCCGCTGGCCCACACAATTAGTCTTATTTACTTGACATTTACTAAGGCTTATGTTATAAGTAAATTTAGTGACATTAACTTCATCATGAGCCTTTTTATAAATTAATGTAATTCAAATGCACAATTGATTAGTACTGTAGTTGGATTTTTTTCTCTGAACTAAATGGGCAGCTCACATAACTAAAAAGTGCAATTGCTGACAAATGTCTTTAAGCATTAGTTGTTATGATGTTTGTTTCTGTTACTACATGCTGATGGCAGCAAAACATGATCAAGTGAGCTTAGGTTTTCTAGATCCTGCTTCTCTTCACATACACTATTGGATTTGCAGGGTCAGCAGCTTCCAGCTAAGGACGGGAATGGCCAAATCCAATGGCAATGAGAAAAAGGGTGACACGGAATTCATGTAAGAGTTCTCTTTTTCACTTAGCATTTTGGAAGAGATATTTTTTCATGTCGCTCTCAACAGAAATTCTTCCAGAATTTATGACATGTGTTGCATGATCCTTAAGAGCATCTCTAGGAGAACATCCAAATTTGGATCTCCGTATTCTTGTTTGGATAACCATCCAAAAAGATTCCTCTATATTTTATCACACCCCAACAGAACATCCATATTACATCTTTCATATCATATTCTTCTATATTTTAATAATATCTTTCAACTACCATAGATTTGTTTTTTTTTAACACCTAGTCTTGTGATAACCACTCTTACAAAGTGTCATTGTGTGGTGATTGTTATTACGATGTGTGTGTATGTATGGTAACTGATATTACAACACATGTTCTTGTGTGGTAACTTTTCTTACAAAGCATGCCCTTTGTGGTAATTGTTATTACGATGCATGTGCTTGTATGGTAACTGATATTACCATGTGTGTCCTTGTGGTAACTGTTCTTACAAAGTGTGTTCTTGTATGATAATTGCTATTACCATACATGTGCTTGTATGATAATTTATATTACAATGCTTGCCCTTATGTGTAATTATGTGGGGGGAGAGGATGGAGGGTGGGATGGAGCGACTTCAAATCCAGCGTCTCTCTCTCTCCAATTTGGATGGTTATCCAAAGATGAATGCTATGATGGTGGTTCCACTAGAGGTAGTTTTTCCTCCTTGAAACACTATTTTTCAAATGGAGGGTGGGATAGAGGAGCTGCTGGAGATGCTCTAATTGAATATGAAATGATATGGATGATCATCACCGCCTATTTGCATGCGATTTCTACATCGTTTTTCAATTCTAATAGCCAGTTAATGTTTCTACCCTCGTATAGTAGTAAAATTCCCCAACTTATTTCAAGGCTGCCTCTGTTCTGTTCCAAATATGAGCCTGGTATAATCCTTGGTCTTCAATGTTTCAACCATGGCTGAGTTCTTGTGGCCACGGGAGTTGTTTTGCAGACTTCTACCATCGTGCAACAATGTTTCCATCTACATGTGCACACAGCTTGTTAAGGCGAAGTTTTTGATAGCATATTTACATGAATTGCTCAATGCATCTATGTTTGTTTCCAGATGTTGCTGGCTTGGTGTTTGTTGCTGGCATAGTTCTAAGCATTTTCTTCTTCAAAACAGTATGCCATTTACTAACCATTTGTCTTCCTCTGAAATTTTAAGCTAGGAGGGTTCATAATAAGTAGTATCTATGTCATGGGTATTGGACTAGGCCCAGCCTAGCCAAGGGAACAGTACCCGCATGGGTACTATAGCGTGAATAGTACCCACATGGGTATTGTAGCACGAATTAGGGATATGTGTTATATTTAGGAATATCATCTTTAGGGATTAGATCTTTAAGAGTCCTAAGTTATATTTTCTTAAGAATAGCTAGTAGATTATTAGAATGTATTATAAATATATCCTCAGACAGGAAGAAATAAAACATCCAAGATTAGATTAAAACAGACCGAGTTGGAACCCTACCTCACCGGCGCCGCTGCGCTGACGAGGCAAGGGCCAAGACTGGCCGTGTATTCCATAAAATATCTCTGCGTGTGACAATCTAAGATGAGAAACAATAGCAACATGGATAATGGATTGAAAATTCAGAAACAACCTCTGCCTTTGTCCAAGGTTAAATAAGATGCTTATACCTAACATACTCTATGGTCAACTCCAGTTGCCTATCTTTGCACTTAGTTGGCAACTTCTCATAATGTATCACCAATCTTAACTGTTAGAGTATATCATATGTTAGAATTTATGGTAATTGAAGATATTATGTGTAGGACTGGATTTTTATCTAGTTCTTATCAATAGACCTCATTTCTAATATCTCTTTGCATGTAGTCCTATATATACCGGTCCTTGAGGCTCAATACAAAATAATCTAATATTCACAGTACCTCTCCTCTCTACAATTCAACATTAACATCATTGTACATTTATAAGATGTTTCACATACCTTTTTTTGAGAGAGAGGTTCTCTTACCAAGCTTATTATGTGTTTATGCTTTTCATCACTTGCTTTTGCAAGGAAGATCAAGTTCCATGCTGATATTTTCCATTGCAAGCAGGATAACACCTCCAAACATTTCCAGCGTAAGATACGATGCTGCTGTCAGAGCCATGGTTGATATCGGTATCCTAAAGGAAACCACTGAGCGTGTGTTGGAGAATCTGCTAAAATTATTTGATTACAAGTGGGAACATATAGAAGCTGATAATTATCACGCTCTTGCTGATGCTATATTTGATGATTCAGATGTCAAAGTATGATCTTTTACTTTGTTCTGACTTATAATTAAATATTTAATGCTTTAAATCAGTAGTGTAGATTTATCCTTTATTATTTGAGCACCATGTATCTTACTATTTTGTTAATTTTCCATTTTGATTTGATTCAAGCTTTATTGATGTACCAGGAAGGACAGAAAAGGCAAGCTAATGAGACAAATCTTGATTTGGACCAATGCAACAAGAAGCTTAAGACAAAACAGCATAGTAAAAATCCTACATCCAAGATGCGTGGCAATGACAAGAGAGAGTTTGCTGGAGCTCCACTACAGCAAGGACAGTTCATACCACCTCAAACTGTTTATGAGGGGAAAAGGGCCCACTTGCAGTTCCCTTCTTCGATCAAGCAACCACATAAAGACACCAGTACTGCAGATGATACAGCAATCACATCCTCTAGTGTTGTTGCTGGAATTGGCCAAAATTCTATTGATATGCGTGTTACTCCACATCAACTACATATTGGTACCGACAGACCACCTCATGATGTCAATGATATCACAAAAGGTGAAGAACGTTTGAGTATTCCAATTGTTAATGAATTTGGAAGTGGAATTCTTCCTCCTCGATTTCACTACATATCACACAATATCACATTACAAGAAGCCTATGTAAACATCTCCCTTGCTAGAATAGGAGATGACAATTGCTGTTCTGATTGTTTTGGAGATTGTCTGGCACAACCACTTCCTTGTGCGTGTGCGACAGAAACTGGAGGAGAGTTTGTTTATACAAGAGATGGACTGCTTAAGGAAAAATTTCTAGATACTTGTATCTCAATGCTTCGAGAACCACTTAAACATCCTCGCTTCTACTGCAAGATTTGCCCACATGAACGAAGGGTGATCGAAGCAAACTCTGATTCATCAAACACAGAAGTGAGTCATGGTCCTTGTAAAGGACACATTACAAGGAAATTCATCAAGGAATGCTGGAGTAAATGCGGCTGCACCAGAAACTGTGGAAACCGTGTGGTGCAGCGAGGTATCACTCGCCATCTACAGGCAAGTTATTTCTTTTCACTAGCAAAGACAAGTTGACAATAGTCAGTCAACTGTCAAATATGATTGAATTATGATGGTAACTGCAGCATTTTGTTTGTTTTGATAAAGTACATTCTGTGTATGATCATGTGCTCATTGCAGCAAACATCACATTATCTATGTGTTTTAATAATTATTCTTGTTTTCTCTAAAAATTTTCAGGTGTTCTTAACCCCTGGAAAAAAAGGATGGGGATTGCGCAGCACTGAGAAACTTCCTCGTGGTGCTTTCATCTGTGAGTATGCTGGTGAAATATTAACTAACACTGAACTTTATGAGCGAACAATTCAAAAGACTGGTAAAGCAAAGCACACATACCCATTGTTACTTGATGCCGACTGGGGCACTGAAGGTGTTCTTAAGGACGAGGAAGCCCTTTGTCTAGATGCCACCTTTTATGGTAACGTCGCAAGGTTTATAAACCACAGGTATCCATTTATATTTTTGTGATAAAATGAGTATTTTATCATATAATGTAATGATTCTTAGGGAGTCCTCTGTAATACATGATGTTGTTGTATGCAAGTGGTAAGAAAAAACAGTGGGACCAGCTGGTTCTTGCCAGTTACTGGTTTTCCAGTTTTCCCGTGAGAACTTGATGATATACATTATTCTGACATTTTTGCACTATTTAGCGAGGACTCAAGGATATATATTGTTTAAAGTAAGATTGTAGGAAATTTCAACCAAAATTGGTATTTAATTCAAAACTGGCTGGAATGTGATTGGTAAATGGCTACTCTAAGTGCTAGTGAACTATCGAACCAGAAATTTTAACCCTGGTTCTATGTGCTAGGGAACTATCTAGATATCTGCTTTTAAGTATTCTCGTTGTCAGATATTTCTCTTTAAAAAAAATTGTGTGAACAAAATAGTATATTAATGAGTAATTGGTTACAGATTGTATTATTGCCTGATGTTAGCACTTAATCATATCAAGATACCCAAGTGATGCTGCTCTTGTTTGAAGCTAGCTAACAGAACTTATAGCCTCATCCAAAATTGTAGAAATACTTTACAAAAATGTTGCTTTCATGCTCTGCTGAATCAATACTTCTTGCTTGTTGACTTTGCATGCAATTGTATGTCTTGCAGGTGCTTTGATGCTAACATTATTGGAATACCTGTTGAGATTGAGACACCCGACCATCATTATTACCATGTATCTGCACTCTAGCTTGTTACTGATTCATAATCTATTAATCCAAATTTAAGGCCCGTCAAGCTTATTTCTATCTTCATTTGTTGGTTAGCTGGCGTTTTTTACAACAAGGGAAGTAGAGCCTTTTGAAGAACTCACATGGGTATGTTGTACTCTGTGCAGTTAAATTTAAGCTCCATTTCATGTGGACCATAACCAATTTCTGACATCCTAGTTGAATTCGGTTTCTTCTCTTGTTTTGGGCGTCTAGATCTTTTGGTGCCCACATTATGACTGCATACTGCTGAGTACTTCTCCCATATATATATTTTTTCCATTTTGTTTGGTGGAATCATGTAGCGTGGAGCCCTAGACCAACTAGTTTAAGACATGTCTTGAGGTTTGCCATAATCTTGTGTTTAACCGCAGGACTATGGAATCGATTTTGATGATGTCGATCATCCTATCAAGGCATTCAAATGTCATTGCGGAAGTGAGTTTTGTGGTGACAGAAGGCGTATCTCAAGTAAGCGTTCGAAGACTTCTATAGTTCACTTAACAGTAGCTATAAGTTGTGGTTTTCCTCCTAAAGACAGCTATTTAATGAGGATTTTGTACCTTAAGGTCATTTATCCTGTGTACCACATGTTCAGAAAAAGAATTAGCACACCCTCGATTATATGTTATTACAGATTGTCACTAGATCTTTTTAGAACTATCATTCTCTAGATATTATCCATTTTTTATTTGGATGCAGATTTAAAAACAGATATGAATCCTA
>KE370779.1:0-19354 GCA_000418225.1 Zizania latifolia
GCCGTGCGCGAGACACGGCTAAACCTAGGTAGCTGGACAAGCTATCGAGCCGCTCACGAGTCAGCTCGGCCAGCAGCCGAGCCAAGGAGACCAACTCGAGGTCTCTACGAGCCAAGCCTCGGCTCGACCCCCAGCTTGAATCTGCAAAAGAAGTTGTGTACAAGTGGAAGCGGTGCCCAAAGTGGTTACACAGTATATGCAGCAGCACATGCATGCTGACGCGGCACGAATCTGCTAGCAGGATGCATGTTCCTAGTGTACGTAGAGGCTCTTAATGGTCAACAACAATAAGTAATTAGAATGGTGTTTAATTTGTATTGCAGTTGCAGGACTAGTACAGCCACAGCAGGAGAGGATGATAGATCATTATTATTATTAATCCGTAAATAGAACTAACTCCTACATTGATTGGATCATCGATGGATCGATCGATCAGTGCGTGTGCGGGACGGCGACTTTCTTGACGGTGTAGTTTTTGGCAAACGCCGCGTAGACGAGGAAGTTGAGCGCGCTGATCCCCGTCCACAGCCAGAAGTAGTAGTCGAGATGGCCGGCGTTGAGGTCGGCGGGGAGCCAGCCGTGGCCACCGCCCGCCGTGGTGAGGACGGCGATGACGGAGACGACGAGCGAGTTGACGTAGTAGCCGAGGGAGAGCGCGAGGAAGGAGAAGGCGGAGCACAGGCTCCGCATCGAGACGGGGGCCTCCGAGTAGAAGAACTCCAGCTGCGCGATGCCGCAGAAGACGTCGGAGCAGGCGAGGATGACGAACTGGGGGAGCTGCCACGCGATGCTCAGGTTGCCGCCGGCCCTGACGCTGCGCAGCCGGCACGTCTCCAGCACGGCCGCCGCCGCCAGCGCCGGGACGGCCAGCAGCCGCCCCACGCCCATCCGCTGCAGCTGCGTAAGCCCCGGCCCCGCCGGGTCTCCGCTGTACCGCCTCGCTATCGGGATCACCACGCTGTCCTGGAACACCACCCACACCATCATGAAGATCACCTCGGCGGAGTTGAGAGACGCCGCCGGGACGGACAAGGATCCGATCCTCGTGTTCATGGCGTTCCCCTGCTGCACGAAGGTGGTGGCCGTCTGCCCCAGCGAAGCCGCGTACAGCACACTGGTCAGCCATATCGGCACCATCCGCAGCAGAATTTTCACTTCCTCCACCTGCGTCACCGAGCATGCTAGCCATGGACGACCAAACCATGCGCTCTTCTTCTTATCATCCTCTAGCTCCTGCTCATAAACCACTGCTGCCTTATCCAAGCACCTGCAAAACACTCCAATCCATTCTGTATCTATCAATCACAACATACTAGTTACTATATACATCAACCTTGATTTAATTTGCTAGGAAACCTCTTAATTTATATGGTAGAATGGAATGAGCTAATTGAACAGCTAGATTAAAGACCTATTTGTATCAGTTTCTGGCAGTTGCAGCTACTTCTAAAGTCTTAAGCTAAAATAAACGGTTTAGATTCTAGATTCAGATTGTGAGAATCAGTAGATGCAGAATCTATAAATAAACTAGAATTCAGAAGCTGGAAAACACCAGTTTCTTCGTATTCTCACCAACTAGATACTCAAACTAGCTACTGTATTAAAAATCTTCAGCTGCTAAAAATCTCCGGCTACCAGAAACTGAAACAAACAGACCGTAATAATCAACAGACAACAGACAGCAGAGAAGTAATTACCTGAATCCATCAGTATGTGCCAATTTGATTGACTCTCCATCGCTTAAAGCAGCAGCATCCCCTTCAAACAGGAGGGCGCTATCAGCAGGAGCCTCCAGGTTTCTCTTCTTGAAAGAAGCAACAAACACCATCACAACACCCTTCAGTGGGCTTCCACGAGGAAGCTCCACCCTGTAGACTGGTGTGCCTGCCAAGAAGGCAGCTGCGGCGACAATGAGGCATACTGAGGAGATGCCGAATCCAAGAGACCAGGCGACATTCTGCTGTATCCAGACGATGACGGTGCCCGAGATGAACACCCCAAGGTTGACAGCGATGAAAAACAAACTGAAGAAAGATTGCTTCTTTTTACTCTCTTGGAGGTTCGAGTCGTTGTACTGGTCAGCTCCCAGGGGGAGTAGCGCCGATTTCACGCCCCCGGTCCCAACCGAGATGAAGTAGAGCGAAGCAAACAACACAAAATACTGGAAACCTGTCGCGGGAGGGCAAGAGCTTCCTTCGCATGGAGCGGGTTGGAGTGATGGGATGATAGCAGAGGCAGTAATGACAAGCAACCCCTGTTTGTTTGTTCACACAGTTTGAGGAGTTAGCAGACAAATACATATCACAGGCTAGTACAAAAACCCACAGTGCCTTCGCTTACAATGAGATAGAATATTATACAGACAACAATCGTCTTGTACTTTCCCCAGTATGTATCAGCCAAAAATGCTCCAAGAACCGGTGTGAGAAACGTGGTTCCGTTCCATGTGTCAACATTTGCTGCATTTGATGCGGTAGTGCCATGGAGGACCGTTCCAAGATACACGACCAAGTTGAGGGCGATGCCAGCAAAGGCAATGCTCTCCAAGAACTCAAAGGCTACAGTGAATATACATGTTAGGATTTCGGACAGGTGGTCAGTTAGAGGAAATTAACCACAAGATTCAGTTTTGATGCAATCACAAGACAGTGTATTCGTAAGATGGCTATGGTTTTGATCCAAGAGAGAGGAGGAGGAGGGAAACAAGAGGTGCTGACCCAAAATAAGAGCAGGAGCCTTCCAGTTGAAGGGCTTGCTGTAGTGCTGCTGATTCGATGAGGAAACCTGCTCCTGCTGCAGGGCGGGAGAGAAGGGAGACGGTGAGATGAGGAAAACATGGGTGGAATTGGCATGTAGCTTTGAATTGGGAATTGGAGATAGTTAACCTGGTGGTGGTGGTGGAGGAGGGGCAGTTGGGCATCTCCGCTCTCCATGCCGCCGCCCAGCAAGGCTGAATCTTGCAGTCTTGCTCTGTCTCCGGCTGAATCCTCCTCCTCCTCCCACCTACTCTTGTCAATGGAGATGAGTACGGAGGCAGGTGGGGGAAGACTCCTAGGGCAGAGCCTGCACGGACCAATTAAGCAAATTAATCGCGTAGCAATACAGAGGTTCATTATTTGTGGAGGGGAGGAGCTCTTCGTCATCGTCGTCGCCATCGGCGTTGGTCGGTCGTTGACTCGTTGTCCTTTATATTATTATTATTAGACCTCGTGCGACATGCTTGGTAGAGGAGGAGTAACTGGTTCCAGTAACTGGTTGGTTGCTGCCTCGCCGCCGAGGAGCAAGGAGCAGGAGAAGCTACGCACGAGGAAGACGAGGCGCAGCCCAAGCCCAAAGTGAAGTAGGCCTCGACACAGGTGGGCTTTCATCGCTTGGAATTTGGACCCGTTTCCTCCCCTTGCTCGAACCCTAGGCGGTAAGCACGATGCGGCGGTGGTGGTGCGCCGGCCGCCTCCTCCTCTCCTCTTCCTCCTCCGTCTCCGCCCATGCCCGCCGCCCTCTTCCTCCACCCCTCATCCCCAGGCCCTTCCCCTTTTCCTGCGGCCACCTCGCGCGCCCCTTGCCTCTGGGCCTCCATCCCGCCGCATCCCCGCCCACCACGCAGGCGCGCCACTTCGCCACCAAGGACAGATCGCGCGCGCCGCGGACGCCCACCACCTCCAAGGTCAAGAAGTACAAGATCAAGCCCCCCTCGTACGTACGCCCTGACTTCCTGCCATCTTCAATCCAATTCGCTCGTCAGTCGTCGCCGCGTCTCTCATCTTACTCTCTTACTCATGTTTTCAATTAGGTCCATGAAGTTTCGATTCAGAGTCATGAACGACGGTCAGGTCCGCCGGTGGAGGGCCGGCAAGCGCCACAATGCTCATCTCAAGGTATCCGCTTTCTTGCTACGGGCGATTTCTTCACCGCCCTCATGCCCTGTCTGTTGCAAATGTCCACAATTGCTACGATTCCCTGCTCTGTTATCTCATCATGGAAACATTTTGAATCGCTGCCACTTTGTCCTCCTCAGGATGATGATAGTCCAGGGCTAATCTATTGGTTCCTTGCCCAAAAGGCCGAGAGCAGACAGATGAACATAGTGGATCGTTTCTGTAAACTTTTCCGGATGTCTTGTAATTTCAGTCTCCCAAAAGTCGTAACTAAACCTGACAGCACCACTTGAGCTACTCTTCTTCCTATATAGGTTTAGGATCTGTTTGTTTAGGATCTGTTTGTTTTAATTTCTGTTAACTGAAGATTTTTAGTAGCTAACTGATCTGAGTAGCTGGATAGTCTAAATATCTAGTTGTTGAAAATCTAGAGAAGCTGATGTTTTCTAGGATTCTAGTTCATTTCTAAATTCTGTAGTTACTGATTCTCACAATCTAGGTTTACAATTTAGATCGTTTATTTAAGCTTTAGATTTTAGAAATAGCTACAGCCGTCAGAAACTGAAATAAACAGGGCCATAGGCTACGAAGAAGCAGAACTGAATCAAACTCATTTCCATATAGCCAACTGTGGAACTCATCAAACATTTTTCTCAAGCATCTTGATGCAGCCGTGTAGGTTCTCGTGTTTTAGACATGACCAACGGTGCTCACAGTCACTTTAACTGCTGATGCATTTCTACATTGATTGTTTCGATTATGCAATTATTTAGCTGACATTGTGCAATGCCGAGCTTGTCTGTGATGCAATTGTTTATGATGTTGCAGTCCAAGGCAGCAAAACGGAGACTTCGGAAGCCCGCATTAGTGCACTTAGCTTATGCAAAAGTTATAAAGAAGCTCAACTTCAGCGGCTAGGAAATCATAATGGAGCTTGGCATGGGAGACAGATTGACGAATCCTCTGTGCCAACTGCTCATCCCTCATGTTGATTCTATTTTTTTTTTTCAAATTTTCATTCGATGCGTTGTCATCTGGTTTTGTTTTCTGCACAATCTGGTTGATAAAGCCGACATGTCGTCTTTTATGTACAATATTCAGCATAATAGTGGGATAACTGCTGCCAGTGAAGAAACCTTGACACATTAAGGTTGTCTTTGATTAGGGACACGGTGGAATAAAATAATCCTTTTTCTCTTTTTTAAAATGGGACTATCCTATTTTCTATCAGAATAGATCTATTCATATTTTTTGTTTGATTGGAGAGATATGTCATGTTTAGTTGAAGGGATAAGACAATATGTCATGTGATACCTTTACATGTGGAACACACGCGTCATTCTCTCATACGTAAGTGGGACGAGGCCATCCCCAGACAAGCTTATCCTAAATCTAGAGGGAATATTTTCCTTCAAGGATCATCTCGTCCCACTTATCTCTCATTAAACACTTTTAAAAGTGGGATCGTTTCATTCCGTCTCTGGATATACTTAATCCAAACACATGCTAATTTTACGGAATGTTCGGATGTTCCTCATCCAAGCTTCAGGCTCACTCGTGACAATATTTTTATGAGTTTCGATGTGGACACTCAAGGACACGAATACACGATGGCATACTATTGTTCAGTATTTATGTCAACCGTACGTAGAAATAGAAATAATGTACTTAAGGATTGATCAAGTGCTAATTAAGAGACATCGAATTTCAAAGCACTCTTCGATGACTTCTGGACTCTGCTAAAATATTGCTTCGAAGCCCCCCTTCACCAGGTTCGGAGCCTCCTCCACCAGGTTCGGAGCCCCTCTCCACTAGGTTCGGAGCCCTCCTTCACCAGGTTCAGAGCCCCCTCCACTAGCTTCGGAGCCGCCTTCACCAGGTTGACTCGAAGGCCCTAAAACCACTCCGGAGTAAGGGTCAAAACTAGGGGTTCTAGTCCTCTCTGACAAGACATGTACATTACGGTGTTCATACGGTATTTTACCATGTTACCCCTATGTAATCCTCTGTATATCACTGCTATAGCCGGTTGTAAGTAGATGGTAGTTTGATAACATCCTGTTTATGTTGTGTCTATAAATACCCTCCTCCTTGCAACAAGGAGGAGATAGAACACTTGTAGTGTCAATCAATACTACTTCTGCACGAAGGTTATTATCCATTACGGATGCCTCGGGTAGAGTTCGAACCACTGTCTACACTTTGAACCCTTCGATGTTCTAAACACTAAAAACCTGTTGCGTATTATCTGATAACGCCAACAGTTGACGCCGTCCGTGAAGAGCCTAGTTCTAAATTAGCCTCTCTACCACAACCTACACAATCAACTTTGAAGCATACCTCCGAACCTAGAAAGTCCCCCTTCAGCCTGGGGCTTCCTAGGTGCTACGGAGCCCTCCGCAGGCTTCCCTTAAGCCTGAGAAGCCCCCCTTCGGCCTAGGGCTTTTCAGGGGCTACGGGGCCCTCCGCAGGCCTCCCTTAAGCCTAGGAAGCCCCCTTCGGCCTGGGGCTTCCCAGGGGCTGCAGGGCCCTCCGTATACCTCCCTTAAGCCTAGAAGCCCCCTTCGGCCTAGAGCTTTCTAGGGGATACATGGCCCTCCGGAGGTCTCCCTTAAGTCTGGAAAGCCCCCCTTCGGCCTAGGGCTACCCAGGGGCTGCGGGGCCCTCCGCAGGCCTCCCTTTAACCTGGGAAGCCTCCCTTCGGCCTAGGGCTTCTCAGGGGCTACGGGACCCTCCGTAGGCCTCCCTTCAACCTGGGAAGCTCCTCTTTAGCCTAGGGCTTCGTATGGTCTACGGGGCCCTCCGCAGGAATCCCTTAAGCCTAGGAAGCCCCACTTCGGCCTAGGGCTTCCCAGAGGCTGAGGGGCCCTCCACAGGCTTTCCTTCAACCTAGGAAGCCCACCTTCGGCCTAGGGCTTCCCAAGGGCTACGGGACCCTCCGCAGGTCTTCCTTCAACCTAGGAAGCCCCCCTTTGGTCTAAGGCTTTCTAGGGGTTGCGGGACCCTCCACAGGCCTCCCTTCAACCTGGGAAGCCCCCCTTCGGCCTAGGGCTTCCCAGGGGCTACGGGACCCTCCGCAGGCCTCTCTTCAACCTAGGAAGCCTCGCTCTGGCCTAGGGCTTCCCAGGGGCTGCGGGAACCTCCGCAGGCCTCCCTTCAACCTGGGAAGCCTCCCTTCGACCTAGGGCTTCCTAAGGGCTATGGGACCATCCGTAGGCCTCCATTCAGTCTAGGAAGCCCTCCTTCGGCCTAGGGCTTCCTAGGGGCTACGAGCCCTCCGTAGGCCTTCCTTCAACTTAGGAAGCCCCCCTCCGGCCTAGGGCTTTCTAGGGGCTACGGGGCCCTCTGTAGGCCTCCCTTCGGCCTAAGGCCTTCGGACCTCCGGAGCCCCTGCCAAAACACCTCATGAGGCAAGGATCGTTGCAGTTAAAGGTAATTAACGTCTCTCTAGAGAGAGACTTCACATATAAATCAGCTCCAGATAATTTTAACCTAGCGGGAAACGCATCGTTACGCTTTTATGGCTTCGATAACCCCTTACAATATATTTTCGCACCGCTACCCAAACACCCAACTCCGCGCAAGATAAATAAAGCCAACATGCTTATAAACACACAATACACCAATGTGATCTGCTCCACCATTATCGCTTCACAGTGCCTCCAGACCCGAAGCGATAAGAACAGAGACATACGTGTCTCCGGGTCCCAAGCGCCCCTTGGTTCGAAGCATTGCTTTGCTTCCTAAAAAATACCGGTGTGATCCGCTCCACCATTATCGCTTCACAGTGCTCCCGGACCTGAAGCGATAAGAACAGAGACATACGTGTCTTCGGGTCCCAAGCGCCCCTTAGTTCGAAGCATTGCTTCGCTTCCTAAAAAATACGGGTGTGATCCGCTCCACCATTATCGCTTCACAGTGCCCCCGGGTTCGAAACGATAAGAACAGAGACATACGTGTCTCCGAGTCCCAAGCGCCCCTTGGTTCGAAGCATTTCTTCGTTTCCTAAAAAATACCGGTATGATCCGCTCCACCATTATCGCTTCACAGTGTCCCCGGGCCCGAAGTGATAAGAATAGAGACATACGTGTCTCTGAGTCCCAAGCGTCCCTTGATTTGAAGCATTGCTTCGCTTCCTAAAAAATATCGGTATGGTCCACGTCACCTTTATTGCTTTACAGCGTCCACGGGCCCAAAGCAATATGAACAAGGGCTACAACATACCTCGAGCTAACACCTTGATATGTACTCTCGAGTTTCAAGCAACTCAAATTATTCGAAGCATCTCTTCATATTGTGAAATAACAAACAACAGTTATAACCTCAAAACTGCACGTTCGCAACAATTACTATGTACGTATGAAACGCTCGCAGCACTTATACGCTACGCTAGTACCTACTACGAGCAAAGGGGGGAGCAGTGAAGGCGTATGCGTACAAAGCAGATTCAATCCAAACGTTCGAGGTCATAAGAAATACATTTTATTAATAAATATCTCGAACTACGAATATGAAGTGCCTCATCAAATACACTTCGAATATCAAATATACCCTGAACACAAGTACTACTTCGATTATAGCTTAAGATGAAGAGAGCTCTGTAATAAGAATACTACAAGAAAACACTATCCGAATCTAGCAAAAAGCGAATCCCCCTCTTAAAGGCCGGCCTCTCGAGAGCTCCGAAACGCTCATAGAGCCTCCGTCAGCTCGACGACCTTTTCGGCCTTGAAGTTTGTTGACTTCGACCTTTAGAATAGCCTCCATCACACTTAGCCTTTCGGCCTCGGCCTCAGCAGCCTCATGAGCTTCGTGCTCTTAGCGCAGCCCCTTCTCCATGTCGGTAATCTTCTTCTCGGCTTTCGAGGCCCATCGACGGAGGCCACGCTCCGTACGCTCGGCCACCTCCGCCCATTTATGGAAAGATCTCGAAGTTGTCCACATCAAAATAAGGACCTTCAAAAAAATAAGTTAGCCAGAAATAAGGCTAAAACTATAAAATAAACAATAGTTGCATGATCTCTAGTGCATGATCTCTTTGGTTGCTACGGTGATGTCGGAGTAATGATGCCTCGCTACTGCGGCCACCAGGTCGTTTCTGCTTCTCATGATGTCCTGATGGGCCTAAATGTAAGGTTTCAAGAGCCTGCCTAGCGCCCCACAAGGGTGCGAAGGCCCTGAGGAAGAGAATTCTCGTGTCATGGTAATATGATCCCTCTTCTTCGGGTAGGATCTGGACATCCCTAAGGGCCGGAGGCTACGAGGGGATATTGTCGCCATCATCGGCTTCGACCTCCTAAGCGAGGTTCTTCTCGCTTTTCTCAACCTCATCATTCGTGCACCTCCTTTTTAAGTCCCTCCGGTCGCTGTCATGTCTGGTATTACCGGAGGGTCGACGCTAGGCTTGGCTCTGGCATGGTTGAACCGCCCTTACTCCGTGATTGTTTGGCTTCGGAGATTTAACCGCCCCCGATGTTGTTTAAAGCTCCAAAGGTACGCCCTGTCTTTTTTGTAACTGCATTTGATGCTCCTTGACCAATGGTCAAAGAGAATTTCAGGGATTGGTGTACCCCAATCAAGCTCTTGGGGTCAAAGTACAACTAGATTTAAAGCACATTCTACCCCTTCATTCGAAAGGCTACATGCGAGGGGCTACTGTTGGGGGAAATAACTTCCACTGTACTTAAGGATTGACCAAGAGCTAATCAAGAGACATCAAATTTTAAAGCACCCTCCGAGGACTTCTGGACTCTGACTAAAAGATTGCTTCGGAGCCTCCCTTCGTCAGGTTCGGAGTCCCCTTCACCAAGCTCGAAGCCCTCCTTCACTAGGTTCGAAGACCCTTTTACCAGGTTCAGAGCCCCCCTTCACTAGGTTTGGAGCCCATTTTCACCAGGTTCAGAGCTCCTCTTCACCAGGTTCGGAGCCCCCCTTCACCAGGTTCCGAGCCCCCTTCACCAGGTTGACTCGAAGGCCCTGAAACCACTCCGGAGTAAGAGCCAAAACTAAGGGTTCCAGTCCTCTCTGATAAGATATGTACTTTACGGTGTTCATACGATATTTTACCATGTTACCCCTACGTAATCCTCTGTATATCACTGCTATAGTCAGTTATAAGTAGAGGGTAGTTTGGTAACATCCTGTTTATGTTATGCCTATAAATACCCTCCTCCTTGTAAGAGGGAGGAGATAGAACACTTGTAGTGTTAATCAATACTACTTCTGTACGAAGGTTATTATCTATTACGGAGGCCTCGGGTAGAGTTCGAACCATTGTCTACCCTTCGAACCCTTTAAGGTTCTAAACACTAAAAACATGTTACGTATTATCTGATTACGCCAACAATAAATATTAAACATCCACGGTCAAAGGAATATCACATTCAAATTTACATTCATCTATATTTAAATCTCACATTACCGGTATGCCGCAGTGAAACCGGAGCACTTCCAAAAACTTTTTGTATAGTAGTGTGGATGCCGTTTGTCAGCGCAAAGCGATGATTTTGAGTTTGTGACATCAGAGTTACCGATGTTG
The DNA here is from genome assembly GCA_000418225.1 of Zizania latifolia. Classification (NCBI taxonomy): domain Eukaryota; kingdom Viridiplantae; phylum Streptophyta; class Magnoliopsida; order Poales; family Poaceae; genus Zizania; species Zizania latifolia. The sequence continues at coordinate 10,414 of KE370779.1, forward strand.
ATCACTTGGTCCGTTTAGTTCGATGGATATCCCTAGATGGGATAAGGTCATCCCATCCAGTCAGCTGTTTAGTTGGAGAGCAAAGGTATATGAAATGACCACCGAGAGGAATATTTTTTCAATATGCTAGATGGAGGTATTCAGGAAATTTTTCTGGACGAGTCCATCCAATATTGGATGAGACGATGTGTCATCTCCTGATTGGTTAGGATACATTTAATTTTTCGTTTATAAATATTCATATGATTTTTTCTCTTAAATCATTTATCCAATTTATGATCTAATTATATCATTATATTCATTACAATTTAATCTATAAAATAAGATCTCATATGATTATATTTTTGTTAAAAAAAATATTTGATAAGTGGACCTCGCTAAATTTAGGCTTATCTAATCTAAATTATATCCACCTAACCAAACAAAAAATTATCTCATGTCATTTATCCAACCAAATATTTGACATATATCATCCTATTCATAAATTTATGGATGATCATATCCTATTCATACTTGACTCAACCCAATCGCTACCTAAGTGCATGTATAAACCTAAAGATAAGAGCATATCATGTCAGAGTTATTGTTTATTGATCGATCATCTGTCCCAGGCATAGCCGCGTAGGGCTTGAGCTGGAATTGATCAAGAAAATCAACAAGCTAGATATCTCCTGCATTGTTCAGTCTCATCAACGCAACACCTAGCAGCAGCTAGCAACAGGGAATTGCATTGTGGTAATAAGATTCTCCTTGTCGTTTGAGCTTTTTATCTGAGCATTCGGACCTCAGGTTTCCCTTTCAGCCTGTGCTCTTTTCTTTTCCTAGCTTCTTTTCAACCTTTTGTTTTCCTTGTGTGCAGTGGGGTTAACAGTGTCCAGTTGGACTGAATATCGCCGTCATTCATCACGAAGCTCAGATTGGGACACTGCGAAGTGATCGATAGAGATCGTAGTTCAGATCGGTACACTTTGCAAGCTGATATGAATGAGATAGGATCCAGATTCAAACACACGTCGTTGTTGTAATTATCGATATATTCAACTTGTTGTTTGCTGCAACTTCAAGTAGCTAGTTAAGTAGATCAGAGTCAGTCTAACCAACTTCAATTTCAGCAGCTTGCTGATTACTACTCCTAATTGTTGTACTCTCTCCATTCCATAATATTACAGCCTAGGTCAGATTTAATATTTTATAGTATAGTGAATCTAGACAGTGTAATATTATAGTACGATGGAGCAGTAATTAAGAAGCTATACCTTTTCATTTCAGATTAAGTAAAAATAAGGGGCGATAGGAACGAAATCTCAAATTAATATCAGTATCCAACATTAATAACTATAGAAAGTGAAGTAGTAGTAAAAGAGGAAATTAAGATGAGCTATGCAGTGATATGATCTCTAATTAATTAACGGGATTAAGCGCGCGCTAGCTTAGCTAGCTAGTTTGCATCAGGGTATATTAGTATAAATATATAGATGGATCAAGATCATATCGGGTGTAGGACTGTAGGTTAGAAAGTGGTTAACTCTGCATGCATATGCCCTGTGGGGTTTAATTTGTTGCGAGGTAGAGGATTGAGGCAGCAAGTGATGCTGGTTGGGTAGCTAGTCGAAGAAGCCGAAGTTGCTGTGAGGATACTCGAACAGCAGCTGCTGCTTGCTGTCGACGGTGCAAGGCAGCTGGTCCTGCTGCTGCAGCTGGGACAGCGGCTGGGAGTTGGATCCGGCCGAGAAGATGATGCTGTCGTCCATGCTGATGCCGGCAAACAAGGAGTCGACGTGGTCATGCTCCTGCTTGAGGTGATGACGACGACGAGCAGCACCGTCGTGGTCGGTCGACTGATCGTACTGATGGCTGCTGCTGCTGCTGCTTATTATGGTCTTGGCGGCGGCGGAGGAGGGGCGGGTGGAGCCGGCGAGGGCGTTGCGGTGGGTGGGCCAGGGGTGGTTGTGGTCGGAGGTGTAGGTGACGACGAGCATAGTGGGGTCGGCGCGGCTGCGCTCCACCTGCTTCCGGGCGGAGCAGCCCTTGGAGCTGCTGCAGCGGTAGTATCCCCTCGGGTAGGGCGACCCCTTTATGGGCTTCTGCCCGTATTTCCTCCACGCCCACAGGTCGGAGGGCACCACCTCGCCGCCGCCGCCGCCGCCCCGCCCGCTCGCCGCCGGGATGCACACCACCTTCTTCGTCTGGCTCTTATTCCTGCCGCATGCATACATGCATGTAATTATGTAAAGCGCAATTAAGGTGTATCTAATAACTGTGCATATATGCATATATGTACCTTCGCTTGATGTGAGGACTAATGGGATGAGCACCGCCTAACTCCGGCTGATCCTGGACGCCGTCGTGAATCATCATCGGAGGCGGCGGAGTCGGCGGCGGCGGCAAGAGCAGCATAGCATCAAGGTCGCCGCAATTCGCAGAAGCAGGCATGCTCTGCTGCTGCTGCTGCCACTGCTTCTCATCTTCACCGTGGCTGAGGCAGACTGCAAGCTGCTGCTGCTGGTGGTGGCCCCCTGCTTCTTCCACCAGCTGCAGATCATACGACGACGACGACGACATGTCTGCCTGGTCCTTGTTGGTGACTGGCCGAGGAGGCGCGACCTGCAGGCTTGCCCTGACGACATCGGAGAGGTCCCCTTGGTCGGCCGGCGACTGCCAAAACAGGTCACACATGGTCGATGCGATCAAATTAATATATATGCTGAGTGATCTAGCTAGCAAATAGAGATTTCAAGAAGAAGAAGACGACTTATTGCTAGCTCATCAATTGCCCATGCATACATGACTATATAGCGTGCAGTGCAGTGCATGTATACACAAGGAAGGAAGAGATTAATGGAGTTGCTAGCTAGCTAGAGGCTAGAGCGAGCTATAATAGCTTACTAGCTAGCTACTTGTCTTGTCATACATCACCAACCGATCCCGATCGATGACGACTAGTGTCACTTGAGCGATAGATCCATCGTATGTCCACTCCTTTATGCTTCATATATATATCGCGCAAATTTTTTACTCGCATTTATATAAGTGCCAGAATACAAGACGGTAAAAAAAATTATATATAAAAAGCACTGTGATAAAAAATTACTCACGCGTTAGTTATATATCTATACTAGTATTGTACCCGTGCTACGCACCGGTAAAAATAAAAAAACAATTATATTATTAGTCAGAGTTAGATTCTTTAGAACTTTAATTTAGTAGTTAGAAAGATTGTAGCAGCATCAAAGAATAATTACAGGTGTAAATCAAACTATCATATCCTCAAATAATTAAATAAAAGCACAAGAAAAATATTTGCTTGCAGTCCAAGCCATTAGGATAGTTTTGTGAGTTGGACTGTCCTTGGACAGCCCTTCGAAGTTCCTCCAGCTAAACTAATGATCGGGATAGTTTTGGGAGTATGACTGTCGAGCAGGAAGAATATGTGTGTTCTGCTTAGGTCGGGTCTCCCCTTTTATAGAGTACGCTATGGAAATCGTGAACTCATCCATATAGAAAGAAAGCACCTTTCAATCATGGCGCTCATATTAGATAGAAAGAGATCAAACCGAAAAGAAAATATCTCAGTATGAGAAAAGTCATTAGAGAGAAATATATCAGCTTACTAAAGAAAGTTCTTTATATAAAATGTCTTTAATTGGAAAGATATCCATCCACTAAGGAAAGTACTTTAAATGGAAGGTTATTATACAGAAAGATATCCATCCACTAAGAAAGTTCTTTAAATATAAATTTATTATACGGAAAGATATATATCTTATAAAAGGAATGATCTGGATAATCTAGAAAGTCTTGACTGGTCATTATGGAAATATGTGGGAGGAAAGAGATCGATCTAATCTCCTATAATTTTGCGCTGAAAGGAATGGCTGAGATTTAATATTTTTATTTTTAATAGAGTAAAGATAAAGGGCTGAGATTTTTCAGATGATAGATGATTAAAGATGAAGGGTTGAGATTTACCAGAGGGGTGATGTGTCCACTCTCTCAACTCGTCAATTATATAGTAGGGTAGATATATATAGCACACTAAGATCTGTTTAGTATAGTTCTAACTCCTAGATTCATGTTGGATCTAAGATTTATATAATATGATAAAATAGTTTAAACTTTTCCAAAAAATTCTAGATATGAAGCTACGTCAAACGGCTCTAAGTATTGTGTATAAGTAATTACATATACAAGGTTGCGCAAAAAGGCACCATATGTGCTGCATATTATATAGTGTGAATTATATATAAAAAACTACTCAAAATACAAGACAGTAAAAATTTTATATCTAAAACACGCTATGGATGGGAAAAAATGTATTCACGCGCCATACCTAAGACAGTAAATAAATTACATCTAAAATACACTGATTAAAAATTTTACCCTCTTGCTACACAACACAGAAATTAAAGTATTGTATAGTAATTATATACATGGTAGCGCTAATTAATTAGCACCATATATGATGCATATTATATAGCACAAATTATATGTAAAAGGTGTACTCGCAGGTATATCCAGTGCTAAGATAAAAATGTTGATTTTATTTTTGAGATAAAATCAGTAAGAGTAAAAGACTAAAATATCTCTTATTAATAAAATATAGTAGTATTGTGAAGTGATATGAGAACTACATAAAGGAATAAAAATATTTGACTTACAAACAGAGTTTTTTATAAAGTTTCTTAATTGATACTGTCCAGATTCGTTGTACTATAGAATGTCTTTTCTGGTCTAGATTGTAATATTATAGGTCTCTTCTATTATAGGTCTCTTCAGTAATATTATATATATATATATATATGTATGTGCATGCGCATGTTATTTTGCCGGGACTGATGGATGGACATTTAGCAATCATATGCATGCATGGCGGAGCTCTCAGATATCAAATCCATCCATTCATCCATCGATTTCTCCCCCTTAATTATCCCCATGATCTATGTGCTATCATATCTATGATCTTGTGCATTGCCCATCGTTTACACTTTTCATGTGATTAGGCAGCATTCCGATGCCATGATCGAGCTTTTGCCTTTAGTTTGGACGAGACAGTATAATTAAGGACAAACATGACTGAATTTATCTTATTTAATTACATGCAGTATGTTCCTTCCAAGGTAAGTACTCATCCATGTATGCCTAGCTGGTGAAGGCACTACAGGAACAAGGTGTTAATTTGCTGACTGTATTACTTCAGCCACTTAGCAAATAGGGTTGTTCGTTAAGTGCCGACTAATAACACTCAACGAATTTTTGCCACTCGATGAACAACCCTATTTACCGAGTGTCCGAGGGAATGCACTCGGCAAACCTTAGGACACTTAGTAAATAATCGACAAATACACTCGGTGAAGTTTAACGCTCAGCAAAAAGTGAAAAAAAATCAATATAACAGGAGTTGGCACGGCATGAAAAAAGAGAGGCATGCATGAACTGATCATGGGCAGCGACTGGTGAACCCTTGATTTTATAAAGTGTGATAATTTGTTCATATACAATTCGGTATAATATAATATATATACAAACGATATGATCTATATATACTTCAATTAATAATTTAAAATTTTACTTAGGAAATCAGTACACAAGAATAAAAATAGCATACCAAGTGTTAAATTTAACAATTAAGTGTGAAATTAAGTTGCATAAATTAAATATAAATTGTTCAAATATATTAAATCCAAAATATGCATATATAAAATTAAGCCTACACACATGTAATTGTTCAAAGATGGTTACTTTTCTTCTTATTGTCTGGCCTATGCTTTCTAAAGGCATGAAAGTCTCGATTACGTTATCTTAATCCATTTTAACGAAAATATCATGCTCAATGAATGTAACTATATAATCATATAAAATACTATCACTCAACTTCTTTCTTAACTTAGTATTGACTAAAACCATAGTAGAAAATACCCTTTCAATACTTGCCATCACCTATAGAAGTAATATCAATTTAAAAAGCAAGTAAATTATATCATACGCTTTATGTCTTCTTATTTCAACAAGCTTAACTGAGAGGGATCAACAAGATTCTCTATGCCTACGAAACTATCATCTTGTCTTATGTCATCAATATAAGTGTAATGCCGCAATTCAAGTTTTAGCAAATTGGTGTCTTTGATGTCATTAAGGTAGAACTCAGCTAATCTATGGATCTTCTGTGCATCAAAAGAAGCAAATGAGTCCGAAGGATTCAAGACGAACATATAAGAAAGCAACTCCATATTTATCTCATTACACCGATAATCAAGTTGTTAACTAATTTGATCAATAACACCAATATAACTTCTCTTCTGAAGTCGTCATCATTCGTTAGGTTCCGAGCATGTCATGCTAATTTTCTATAAGGCATATAATTATCCTCCGTGACAAGAACTTGGACACCATGTTTGCTGGAAAACGAAGTGACCCTTTCAAGTAATTTATTCCAAACACTAGACCTCAATTGTTACATTCTACTCTTTGCCACATTATTAACAAACAAGACTGCATTAAAAATATATTGATCCATTCTTTACAAGCATTCATTTGTTATCCCAGAATAACAAACATTAAATATGCAATAAAAACAAACTCAAATGACTTGAATATATATGTATTAGAGTACTGGACTAAGTTAGGCCACAAATATGCCACGGCCTACTCGGCGTACCCTATGGGTCCACCTTGGTTATGGTGCGAACGTACATATACATACATACATCCATATATAGCTAGGAAACGAGTACAAATTAATTAATTAATCAAACCAAATTAATGTATGCAATAGAGTTGGGTTCTCTTTTCCAAGGATTGGACGACAAGGTAGAAGGAATAATGGATGCGTGGACAATGGCGAATTAAAGGGGGGGAAAGCACGCAGTTCATGCGCAGTAGTGAGTGCATGGGACTGTAGCTGTACAGCTACCATTACATTACCGGAGAATGAACATTTTGTGATTTTGATCCGATTTAATCGAATGCATGTTTGGTTGGGCCGTATCTGATAGATCATAGATAGCGCATGCAGTTTGTTTCAGATGGGCCGTAATTGGATAGCACGTAATCAAATATCAGCTCGATACCAAGGTGCTATCTCTTCCCGACACACAGGCACGTGCCGCCGCCGCCGCCGCCAGCCGGACCTAACGCCATCGGCGCCGGCAACAAACCCATCCTCGGAGCATGCAGTTCGCCGGCATGACCACCGGCGATTCCAGTTGATTTGGGCATGAATGGATCTGCCTTTTCGATCTCTTTTCTTTAATTTTGGATGCTTGATTCCCGGGAAGGAGGGTCACAAAAGTCGATTCTCCGGTGCGCGTGTATTCCCCATATCGATCGGCAATAGGCCTATTTGTAAAGCTCCAGAGTCGAGATTCATACTATCTGAAATAATTTATATAATATAATATGATAGTTTAAATTTTTATTTTTAATCTAAAATAAAAACTAAATTATTTAACTAAATACCATCAGCTTAAATCTAAGATTTTTAATGCTAGATTATATCATTTCTAAAAAATTCTATATATGAAGCTATGCCACAAAACATGGCCTAATTGTATTGCTCTTTTATACATACGCAGCTCCAAATTTGAAATCAACATAGGCCGTATCATAAATTAATTCCTCCTGTCATTAATTATGCTAGCTTATTTTTCGTGCAATTTTGCACTACGACTAGATTAGGATTTATTTGAATTCGGAATTACAACGATAGAGTTTGTTTCCGATTCTATAAATAGAACACGAGTATTTTTTATACAATGTAAGTTATGTAACGTTCGATCTTCACCGTTCGTTATAACCTGAACATATCACGATTTAATGATATTTTTTCTCTAATTAACGTGACACTTTCTAGCCTTCAGAGCAAAAGTAGTGGCTCCTTTTTGTTTGTTTTAATAGATAAATTATTATACTATGTTTTTATTATGGTTGAGTAACTAGCTTCAAAATAACAGAAGGAAAGGTCAACTAATTCATGAGATATTTTCATAAAAGATATTTTTAGAACTTTTCCAATTATATTTTATTTAAAAATGGGAAGACCCCTGTATATTTGTGAAAACTTTGAAATGCCAGGCCATTAAATATAAGGAAAACTACTTATTATCCACTCAAAAGTCCGGGCTTCGTTTATTTGCCACCTAAGACTTTTATTTCGATTAAATGCTACCTAAAACTTTGATATTCTTAATTATTTGTCATTTCTATTATTTTAATTATTTTTAGTATTTTTATTCACTTGAAAAAACAACCACATCATTCTTTTTCCAAATATCTCTTCATCAGAATAGGAATCCTTTGCCTCTTATATGCCGCCCTCCTCGGTGTAGCCCGACGCCACCGGATAAGGATGAAAATAGATTGTATACGGACGAATATTGATAATATCATATTTATTTTCATATTTTTTATTCGAATTCATAAACAGATAAACCGAATACGGATATAAAAACGAATACTATCGAATACGAATACGGATCGAATGCAACTCGGACCAGAACAAGAAAACATTCTCCACTTTACAAATACAACATGTAGATTAAAAATATAAATGTTCTTTTATTATTAATAGTCTTGCAGAGATATATAAAGTAAAATGTTTTAATTAGAATGTTTTCAAAATCAAGAATTTTCCTTAATTTCAAAATCTTTAAAAGATATGATACCTTTTTGAAATCCCAAAGAAAATGTTGGATTTTTCAACATTAGAAATCTCCTAATTTCTAAGATTTACAAATTGTTTTTAAAAAAACTTTTCACAATTTAGAAATTTCTTTGTACCAGTGATATCATATTCCGAGAGAGGGAGGCGAAGGATTACTTGATTCTGTTCGGAAAAAGAGATAGGATATTACTGTGTTTCCAATTAGGTTAAAAAATTATAAAGAACTAAAATAAAAGAAATAATACATAATTTAATATTATAAAAAAATTCGTAGTATTTAAT
>KE370779.1:19484-91768 GCA_000418225.1 Zizania latifolia
GCATCAAGGAGAAGGGCCTCTCCAACTTCCTCCGCCATACCCGCGACGAAGGCTACTTGTAAGCCAGCCAGCCCCCCTCTTCTTCCTCCTCCTTCCCCATCTCCCCGCCGATCCGGATCGGATCTCCATGCTTCCGCGGATCCCACCTCGTTTCCTCTTCCCGTCGAATCGAATCGTACCGAATCCCCCCGATTAGGGTTGCTGCAGGCTGCCGACCCGAATCGTGGCAAGGCCAACCTTACTAGTAGCCTACCTCACTCATAATGTAGTCGGGTCGCGTCTGATTATCTTCTTTTTGTACATTTTTCTCCGACTGATGCCATCTATCTGGAGAGATTTGATAATTTTGATAGATTATCTGCTACCATGTTCTAACATGTTGTCATTTACAGCAAATGCATTTTCGATGGAAACCTACTGTAAGTTCCACCCCCAATTCTCCTGTTTTTAAACATATTTATGGATTGATTTGCTTGTCTGTCTCACCACCGCTCGCATGCTAATATATCCTCTCCTTTCAGGCAAACTAAAATTCACAATATCGGGGCAACGCTTGTAGGAGTCGACAAGTTTGGGAACAAGTATTATGAAAACCTACATGACACTCAGTATGGTGAGTGCTACATGCATATACTGCAATTCTTCTATTGTGTCATTCTAGTTTCATTTCAATCATGAAATACCATGGAATTTATTGCATTACAATGAGCAGCATCAATCTTCATCACACAACAGACATTGCTATTCTGTTTTTCTTTTTCCTGTCTTCTTTTCTTTTCATGAACTTCCAACATTTGTTCCTAACTGGTCACTCCGGGCTTCCCTGATTTCATGATTTGTATGTCCTCGTGTTAGCATAGCATTTCTTATGTGTTTCCATCTCCTCCAAAGAGCAGAGCTTGCTACAAAACTAAATATTGGTAGCTCTACAGGAAGGCATAGATGGGTAGAGTATGCGGAGAAGGGACGCTACAATGCATCCCAAGTGCCTCCTGAATGGCATGGATGGCTGCACCACATTACGGACAGCACTGGGGACATGGCAAGTTTTCTTCTCTTTGTTGTCTGTGTTTCCTAGCTTTGGTCCTAAAGGAAAAATAAAATCATACATCTGTGTAACACCAATAACCAAAATTTATTTTTTTGCTTCATTATATGATTGAAACATACACTTTTTTCTACAACCTATACCTATACTAATTGGTTACTTCAAAAAATTGCAATATTAATTAAAGACATAGTGAGTAAATTTGGCCATCCATCTAGGTGGCACCGTATTGTAAAACTTGGATTGAAAGAAGAGTCCACGCCAACTACAACTTGCTCATTATTAATTTCGATTATTAGAAGTATTAAATAAACAAAATAAAAAACGGGACGCCGACTCTAGTATTAATAATTACAATAGGCATTTACGCCAAAAGAGTAAGGTAATTGTCTACAAACACCTATATGTTAACTTAAAAATATTCTTTGAAATAAAACATTCAAAATATTACCAAATCATACTAATCATGCTACTAAGTATATACTTTAAAGTAAATTAGGGTGCCCCTAATATTTGGGTGTTCTGTTCAGTTGCCCAGCCTGAACATGGCCAAATAGGGGCCTGGCACCCTAATATTTGGGTGTTCTGTTCAGTTGCCCAGCCTGAACATGGCCAAATAGGGGCCTGGCTGTAAGTAATGGCAGTTCTTTATCTTGTGCTTCATTGACTCGGTGTGTGTTTGGATCCTTGGCAAAAGACTTTTTTGCCAACAACAAAGCTTTTCAATCTTAAAACAAATTAGGATAGGGTTAGAGTTGAAACCCAACAAGAGCCATTAATCAAGGTTTAGACACATAAATAGTTTCTTTCTATGTATTCCTATTTAAGGCTAAATATTTAGGAATATTTTATTCTTTCAAGTCTCTTTTTATTGTGTTCTCCTAAGTTAATTTTGGTCTTCCCCTACCTCTTCTTACACTATTGTCTCGTCTCAGGATTTTACTATGCACTGGTTCCTATAGGGTTTTTCGTTGGACATGTCCAAACCATCTCAACTGATATTGGATAAGCTTTTCTTTAATTGGTGCTACCTCTAGCCTATCACGTATATCGTTGTTCCGAACCTGATTCATTCTTGTGTGCCCACAAATCCAACGCAACATATGTATTTCTGTAACACTCAACTGTTGAATATTTTGGCTTTTTTAGGTCAATATTCTGCGCCATACAACATTGCAGGTCTAATTTTCTTGCCCTCAAAAAGATAATTTTACTAGTGTCAAAACCAAACAACTGGCCACAAAAACATGCCATCAAAAGGCAGACAAGACAAGGAAGGCATAGCTGAATTGGGCTGTTTTGTGCAGCTTGGCTATCCCTCGGCATGGCTATACAAGTATACATGCATATTACTCTCTCCGTTCCGTAATATAACAATCTAGCACCGGATAAGATATTTTATACTACAACGAATCTGAACAATGCTACTGTCTTGATTCATTGTAGTATGAAATGTCTCATTCGGTCTGGTCCTAGATTGCTATATTATGAGACAAAGGGAGTAGTTGAGTGGGGCATCGGTGTGATGCTGTGGACGATGGAACTGTTGAGTGGGATGTTTAGAAATTTAGGCTATTGTTTTCCTATCTAATTTATTAGGGTAACCATAATATATATGGTAAAACTAATCTATATAGATGTGACTTACAATATTGGTTAGTCTATAGTTATTTCTTATTCCACGATGTTTGTAGCAAAAAGAGATATTAAAAGTAAAAGAGAAAATAGAGAGAGAAGAAAAGAAGAGAAGTGATAAATATTATTTTATTTTTTATGCGTAGCCCATAAGCTTATGGTTAACTTTTACTAAAGATCACTATAAGTATCACAAAAATATTTTAATTCTTATGGATTATTTTTTTCACACATTGTGGATGCTCTTAGTTGGTGGGAACGTGAGCGGGTGTTGTGCATGGATGTCGAAACTGGGTAAGCTAAGCTGACTAAGATGCGTGTCTGTCTCTCTTTTGTTGCAGTTATTGGAACAGAAGCCTAAAGCGTACATCGTGGAACACAAGGAGAACTTCTCTGGCGAGGGTGATGAGCTGATCTACCACTCCAAGGGGCATGCTCTAAACCCAGGGCAAAGGGACTGGACGAGGTACCAGCCATGGGAACCAAAGAAAGAAGAGGCCTCCTGAGACTGACGTGCAAAAATCTTCTGTTGGTGGTGTCTAAAACAGTCAGCCGGCTCGTTTTCTTGGGCTGAACCTGAATAATGCTGTATTGGATTCTGTACCTGATAATGGAACATGAGTTTAAATTCCCGTCTGTTCTTTGACAGAGCGTTTCTCGTTTGATTGCTGATTATATCGCCAGTTGGGCACCCAACTGGAGGGGTTGGCTTATCTTCTTGTAATGGGCGGTGGTTTGTGATGGAAAGAGGCTTGCATGCTATGCCGAGGCCTCAGACTCGGCTGTCTTGCGTTTTGTTTGTAGCTACTAGCTGCAGTGGCAATCAGCTCTTGTTGAACTGCATCTTCACAAAGGAAGTTTGTTTCCTGGTCTCCGTTTGGCAATCAGCTCTGGGCCTCTACTCTATTATCTCCCACGTTACCTCTACGTGAGCCTGGTGAGAATTGATTTCCCTCTCCGTTGCTCCTCCCCCAACAGCGTGATCTCAATAGTCTTCCAGGCTGAATCAAGATTTTTACTGTTAACTTTCATTTTCCTTTAATATAATATGAGAGCTCTGGTTTATTTAAAAAAAATACTAGCTGCAGTGGCGACGTGGTGGAATTAAAAATACTAGCTGCAGTGGCGACGTGGTGGAATTTGGCGTGATCCATTCCACTGGCAGAAGGGGCGTAGTAGTTGGCTCTGCTGGTCTCTTCTTTTTCTTGCTTGCTTGAGAATTGAGATGGGTTAACACATCAAAGAAGCAACAAGTGGTTTTAGACTAGTTCACCACATGTACACGTACTCCAATAAAAAGGATGGAGAAGGGCAACCAACTACTCGCACTCCCCTGTAGCCGGCAGCCGCCCCACTACCACGGAAGACAAGGCCAGGGACTCCCATGGCGGACAAGGTAAACGTCCCCGCCTTATTCAAGCCCCGACCAATTACTCCATCCATTGATTGCCTGCCTGCCTGCCTGCCTGCCTGCGTCTCCGTTTCAGAGCCCAGCGGCGATCCGCGGCGGCGGCGACTGCGAGGGCACGGCCCCCTTGCTGCTGGCGCCACACGAGCGCTACCGCCGCTCCGCCGCAGTTCTCCCGTCGGTGCTCTTCCCTCCGCCACAGATCTAACCCTCTCTTCTTCTTCTTCTTCTTAACTAACCCCCACTCATTTGGTGGGTGTTTCTTCTGTGCATGCGTCCTGCAGGTTCCTGTTTCCGGCTTTGGGCGGCCTTCTCTATGGCTACGACATCGGGGCAACATCTGGTGCTACCATCGCGCTCAAAGTAACCACACACTATCTTCCATTCATTCGTTACCTCTGTACCGAATCAGTTCATCAAATCCACCCACTCATTTTGCAGTCATCCACCTTCAGTGGCACCACCTGGTACAACTTGTCATCGCTGCAAACTGGCCTTGTTGTAATGCCTTTTTCACTCTAGCTACTGCTGCATCTGTCGTCCAAAAGTTTTTAATCATCTCATTCTCACCACGTTTGCCTCTGCATCTTCCCAATTTCGCTATGTGTTATGCTTCTGCAGGTCAGTGGCTCACTCTATGGTGCTCTCATCGGCTCCATCTTGGCGTTCAACATTGCAGATTTTTTAGGTCTAGTCGCCCTCCCAATCTTCCTCCTCGGATTTTTTTACGGCATTCAACATTGCCTCCTCTTCTGATTTTGCTTATGCTTATCTCTTTTACCACAGGGCGACGCAGAGAGCTTATTGTTTCTTCTGTCTCATATTTGATTGGAGCTCTTCTAACAGCAGCAGCACCTAACTTCCCTATAATGGTGGTCGGCCGCTTTTTGTATGGCATAGGAATTGGATTGGTAACCACGCTTTCCTTCATGTCAATGTGTCAGTTGACGCTGCAAAAATATGCATACACCCTGCAGTTCTCCTTGAGCCTCAAGTTTGTTGCTTTCGTCAGGCTATGCATGCTGCCCCAATGTATATTGCAGAGACTGCTCCAAGTCAGATAAGAGGCATGCTCATTTCTCTCAAGGAGTTCTTTATTGTTCTTGGGATGCTTGTAAGTTCACATTGGATGCCCCCTTTTGTCCCTATTCTTCCTTTCATTCTCAGGCCATTTACTTACCTTTCTCTTTTCTAGCTTGGCTATATCGCAGGCAATCTCTTTGTTGAAGTGGTTTCTGGTTGGCGCTACATGTATGCCACCAGCACTCCCTTATGTGTCATTATGGGAGTTGGAATGTGCTGGTTACCTGCTTCACCCAGGTGGCTTCTGTTATGTGCCATACAAGGGAAGGGAAATCTAAATGAGACAAAAGAAAATGCTACCCGCTGTTTATGTCAATTGAGGGGTCAAGCTTCTCCTGATTTGGTATCGGAACAAGTTAATTTGATTGTGGATGAACTGTCATACGTTGATCAAGGGAGACAAGCAGGCTTCGGTGAGATCTTTCAGGGAAAATGCCTGAAGGCAATGATAATCGGATGTGGTTTGGTGTTCTTTCAGCAGGTGGTCTCATAAGTCATCATACATCCGTACTTGTGCATTCCATGATGTAAAGATGAAATGCATTTCTTATGCTCCTTCTGTACGAATCTGTCAGGTCACTGGTCAACCAAGTGTGCTATATTATGCCGCAACAATCCTTCAGGTACAGATTTTTATTTTTATTTTTATTTTCTGTATGAATTAGTTAGTTCAATTATGTCCTTGTGTGGTTCTATGGTTAGCTCTTAAAAAATGGAAGCCCTTTCATGTTATAAGATGCCTCCCAACTGGCACTCGTAGGGTCTCCAGACACCATGCTTTCTTCATTTTTGTTCCTGTATTACACATAGCTGTCATTTTTGCCATGCAGAGTGCTGGATTCTCTGGAGCATCTGATGCTACTCGTGTATCAATTCTTCTTGGTTTGCTGAAGGTATATGCTGGCACTTCTTTGATTAATTCATATTATAACACGCGCTGATATTTTCCAACTTCAAGCTGATCCATAGATACCAGGCCCTATGAATGAATTGACAACAAATTCATTACACTATTACCCACCAATATACCCATAAGAGTAGTAGCCCAGACCAGTATTTATCTTGGCATTATCCAATATGGCAACACTAATAAAAAGGATGCGACTAGCACTAGGATATATGACCCGAATGCTAACGTCAGATGCCCATTTTACCATCACAGCAAAAGTAACACCTTCTGTCACAAAAATACTAACACGAACATGACCATGCGGCATGCAAGGACTCTTGATGCAAGAATGAACAATACCAATCACAACAAACTATAAGTCTCCTTCAACAAATCAATATGACTACTGCTACAAATACCAATGCAACAAAACAGTGTTCCACATAAACTAAGTGCAAAAAAAAACTTAGGATTCTTTCAAAAAAATAACTTAGGATTGAAAAGAGAGATGAACTACTCTGCATCAACTAAGTGCAACAAATTAACATACTATTGCAACAAGTAAAACAGCATCCACAATAACTAACTCCCATGACTAATTTTTGTAAGACAAGTTACAAGGCTAAACTCTCTGCATCATTTCAGCTAAGCTGAACTATTACTAATGTTGTGGTTTTTTGCTGTAGTTGATTATGACAGGAGTGGCAGTTCTTGTGGTTGATAGGCTTGGCAGAAGACCATTACTCATTGGAGGTGTTAGTGGGATTGTAAGTCTAGCCTCAACATTAGATTCTTACTCACATGTTCATTTTTTTCTGTTTAATGTGATGCACAAAAACTGATATCTCAGTGGAATTGTATCTCCTTTTTCTTTCACTGAGAAAAAAGTACTTAAGTGTGCATTTTCATGTTCTGTTCTATGTTTATGTGGAGCAAGGTATCATCAAAACTCTATTTGGCATAAGTTGAATATAGGTGCTCGGAAGCAGTTTGAATAGTTTTCGTCCAAAAGAAAGGCATTCTTTTTACATGATGGTTTATGTCTTTCTTGCCCACTGTGTATAAATATTTCCCCAGAGTACAACCATCTTTTTTGAGCAAAATAATACAACGATCTACATTAAAATGTTGCTGCACTCACTCAACTTGTCTGTTGATTGGTTTAATGTGCAGGCACTTTCCTTGTTTTTATTATCTTCATACTACACCTTGCTGAAGGATGCTCCTTATGTGGCTGTAATAGCACTTCTACTCTATGTTGGTTGCTACCAGGTACTTACAGACAGCTTACCCTTGTTTGGCTTTGGCATGAAAGTTAAGAAAGAAGAAATTTTATGGTGCAAAGTTTCAGTTGTTGATGTTCTGCCATGTATATGTGTATATCTGGGATCTCTGATGATAATTTATTCTGCAGTTGTCGTTTGGCCCAATTGGTTGGCTTATGATTTCGGAAGTTTTCCCATTGAGGCTGCGAGGCCGCGGGTTGAGTATTGCTGTTCTTGTGAATTTCGCCTCCAACGCACTGGTCACTTTTGCTTTCTCCCCACTGGAGGTATGTCTCCTTTTGGTTTTTGCAATGGAGTGTACATGGGAATTCATCCATCTGGTAGAGCCTGGTGAGCTTGCTCACTTCTCATTTCTGATTGTGGTGTAGGATTTGATTGGAACTGGGATCCTCTTCTCTGGGTTTGGGGTGATCGCAGTGGCGTCTCTTGGTTTCATATTCTGCATCGTGCCCGAGACGAAAGGGCTCACCTTGGAAGAAATTGAAGCCAGCCTGTAGATCCAGCTGCCTACGATGTATTGTCCGCAACGTAGTTTGCTGCTAGCATACTCCTCCGGTTTCGTAAAACAAATCGTTTTAGAATTGTATCTAAAGTTACCTAAAATAAGTTATATTTTATTGTGTATCTTGGACGTTTATATCCTGATGATACAAAATTCTCTTTGTCTCCGTGTTATTTTTATTTTCGTATTGTATTTAATATGAGTAAATAAGAAAAATACATACTAATTAATCAATCACCCATGGTATCTGAAATCATGTTCTATACAAATTAATCATGGTATCTAAAATCATGTTCTATATAAATTAATCACTCGATGTATCTGAAATAATGTTTAAAATGAATTGCTTTTTAAAATTTGAGTATTGCTTACTCATTTTGCGGTAAGGTGCATTGAATGCAACGCTGTGCTGTTGCATTTGGTCGTCTTATGGAGAAAGGACAATGCTGCGCTGTTGCATTTGGTTGTCTTTGGAGAAAAAAGTAAACCGTACCGAGGCGTTCCTCAACAACACATGAGCACAGCATTTTTTCTTCTTGGGAATTATAGTAGCATCGACAGACATCTAAAAAATACACGGCAAACCTGGAGCACTAATTTTGTTGTAATAAATACACGTGAGCTGTATTACAGCTAATTAGATGGGCTCTTGTAGAAACTAAGCTACATCTGTGCGAATGGGTTGTATGCACAGCTGCACATGCAAGCATGTCTAATTAACTCCAAGACATACATCTCATGCTAAGCATCCGTTGCTTCTTTGGCTAACTAAACTGATGAATGTCCTGGACGTTGCTTCTACCACCTCTGCTGGTCCTAAAAGAAACCACACTACTTGTATTATTTTAGTTGAAACGCTCTTCTAGTGCATGTGATGTATGAGTTGGAGCGCCTTTATTCCTTAAAATCATTCGTTCCTTCTATCATTCGATAAAATTCGGCACAATCAAAAGGAAAAGGTATCTCTAAAGTATTAAGGTTGGTACTTAAACCAGATGTTTTATTTCTTGGAGTATATAAATCGGTTCAAATAATTTTCTATCGTGGTTTTAGCCGTATCAACTGTTACTGGAAAAATGACATGAAGATGGAGTTAAGATTTTTTTAACAAGTGTAACGTCTCGAAAAGAAGCATATTACTCCTAATATGTAATTAATTGGCTTGCTAATAATTAAGATAAAAGAATCAGTTAGGTCAAATTGAATTAAATAGACTGATATATATACCATGTAAGTAATATCACTGCTACATGTCATCATTTACATAGAAAAACCACTCTAAATAGTATTTGAACTACTTTGAATACTTTAAGACATAAAATACTTAATTTTATAGTTCAGAAGGATAAGTAAATTAACTTTAATACTTTAGGAGAGGTTAAGGGCTTCTTTGGAATACATGATTATGAAAACATAGAAATAGAAAAAGCATAGAAATGGATTGTCCCGTGTTATAGAATAATACATGATTTTAAAACATAGTAATACTAGAGATTGTGTCTTTGAATGGTTTATACGAATTAAAAGATAGAAATTTTGAATAAAATCACATGTGGAAGAGAGAAAATAGAGGAAGAAAAAGAGTATACACGAGACTTCTCAAATGAAAAGAAAAAAGAAGTATGAGACCGTGCTCATTTTCCATTGAAATAAGTCTTTAGGAATCAATTTCAAAATATTTTTACAAACCAAATCATTTGTTCTAAAAATATCATAGAAAAATTTTCCTGAATGTGTAAATTCTTCAGAAATATTTTAAATTTCCTAAAGGAGCTTTTTTCCTCCAAATCAAAAGGTGTAGCGCCTCCAAAATTCCAAGCGCCACCGCAACCGCGTGCACTGCGCGGTGGACTGCAGTCTGCTCTCCGCTGGCATCCGTCTCCTAGCTTGCCATTGCTTTCAAGCTTCACTCTCCTACTCTCCTCCTCCTCCTCCTGCTCCTCCTATGTAGCTAGTGGCCTAGGAGCCTAGTACTGGACAGACTAGACAGCCTCCTAGCTGCTAGGTGCCGGCCATGGCGACGCTCCAGGACCTTGGCGTCTCCGCCTTCATCAACATCGTCGGCGCCTTCGTCTTCCTCCTCCTCTTCGCCTTCCTGCGCGTCCAGCCTGTCAACGACCGCGTCTACTTCCCCAAGCTCTACCTCTCCGGGAAGCGCCGCCACCTCCCTCAGGGGCAGGGCTCCGCCGTCCGCCGGTTCGTCAACCTCGACCTCTGCACCTACTTCCGCTTCCTCAGCTGGGTCCCCAGCGCGCTCCGCATGTCGCAGCCTGACCTCATCCACCACGCCGGCCTCGACTCCGCCGTCTACCTCCGCATCTACACGCTCGGGTACACAGTACACACCTCCCTCTCCTCCCAATCAACCTGTTTCTTTCTTTCTTTCTTTCTTTCTTTCTTAAGATAATGGTGGAATGGATTCCATTCTGTTTCTCGAGATCCCTGTTTGAGATTTGCGTCTCAATTATGCTGCATCATCCCTCCCTCCCTGCTGCAACTTGTCTGTTTTTGTGCTCGCTTGGCTGTCTCCTACGAAAGACGTGATCTTTAGGCACTCTGCACACCGCATTGCATACAGAACCAAAAAGTAGAGCATCATTCTGCTTCCACATGAGTGAGATATGAATCACTGTTCTGGTTTGTTTTTCGTCAAGTTAAATCAAGACAGACCGTTGCTTAATTACTAGTCCTTTTTCTCCGGCTCTCTCTCGATTGATAGCTACTTCCTGAGTACATTCTGATTCCATCCACATTTCGATTGATTGGATATTTGGATCTCACAGTTAAGGGAGGAGGGGTTGCTTGTCCAGAATATTGCTTGTGTTCGGTGCCAGCCAGCGTCGTTCTTGACACGTTGTGGCCGTGATGTGCGGTTTGTTATCCACTTAAGTCAAGCGTTGAAAATGATGTTACAGCACGATTCCTGGCCTTTTTTTTTTCATCAAGGCATAGGGTCGCTTTGTTATTTTGTTGGGGGCCTACACGTCTGGTGTGTATATATAGCTCTAAATTTCTAATGGTTGGCATGCTACTCATGTTCCTGGGTCGTGCTCGCCCACTACCTTACCTTTGGCGCCCAACTTTTCTGAGTCTCCAGCAGTCCAGCGTGTTCTTCAATCCGTGTATACAACTGGAGATGCTTTTCTTGCCACTTTGGAACTTTGCCTGGAAATTCACTCAAAAAGTTTTACCTGTTCAGGATTCAGTCATATTTTGATGACAAAACAAGAGACTCCGGTTTCCAATTAATAAAAAAACTCTACCTGTGGGTTTAAGACGCCTCACAACATTCAATTAAGTTGAGAATAATCCCTCCAAAACCAGCATTTGCAAGGGTTTTTTTGTGTGCAAAACCAATGATTGAGCCCGGGTCGTTGTCCTCTCAACTAGAGGCTCTACCACTGCCCTACAAGAGCATTTATGGGCTTCCGATTAATTAACTAACTTATCCTAGAAAACATTTCCTTCGCATTATGGTGCTGCTAAAATCCACCCACAATGTTTGAATTATTTCAGCCATAGTTCCTCAGGCAGTGTCTTTGGATTTTTTTTGTTCCCCTCTTTTCTGTGAACCAGTATTTGACTATTTGGAGTTTGTGTCATGAAAGGAGTACTCAAAGTTTGTTTAACCCTTGAAACCTACAATTTTGTCTAACCCATTTCTATGTTTTACACACTAACTCTCTTGTTTCTGTTTCTTTGGCAGCCTCAAGATATTTTTGCCCATCATGATCCTCGCCTTGCTGGTTCTTATTCCAGTCAATGTCTCTGGTGGCACGCTACTTAATTTACGAAAAGAAGTTGTCTTTAGCGATATTGATAAGCTTTCCATATCAAATGTTAGCCCTGGATCCAACAGGTTTGTACACAAGTATCTTATTAACATCTAACAGTCAATTGTTCTGGTTGTATGTTTTCATCTGAATTACTGCTTAAAATTGTTTGACAATTGCCTCTACATTTCACTCCAGGTTCTTTATCCATCTGTTAATGGCATATGTGTTCACCTTTTGGACCTGCTTTATGCTATACAAAGAGTACATCAATGTGGCATTTATGAGATTGCACTTCCTGGCTTCTCAGAAGCGTTGTGCTGATCAGTTCACTGTAAGTAAATAACTATGCACTGCTATCTTCAGTGGCTCAGTGCTACTACAATTTATATATCACAACCAAGCTTCAACCATTATTTTGATTTAGTATCTCTAGTGTGTCTTGCTTAGCGGAACATATTGGTTATTTGGTTGGTTGTGATATAACTTAATGCGGTGCCATTTAATACTGAGATCCTCAGCCCTACTATATCTGAAACATATTTTTGCAATGGCAGGTGATTGTTAGAAACATTCCTCATGTTTCGAGCCATTCAACATCTGAAACAGTTGATGAGTTCTTCCGTAGGAACCATCCAGACCACTATCTTGGCCAGCAGGTACCTAATCCTCACCTTTGCTTATGTTGATAATTCCTCATGCATTTTAACCAGAGTGATGTTTAATGTTCTACTTGATTTTCGACCAATATTTAATTTTTAAACCTTGGTTGTTGATGAATATGCTGGTTACAAATCTAACCTTATTTTGTGTGTTCAGGCTGTTTATAACGCAAACCGGTATGCTAAACTTGTGAAGCAAAAAGAGAGGCTTCAAAACTGGTTGGATTACTACCAGCTGAAGTTTGAAAGACATCCTGAAAAAAGACCATTTGGAAGGGTATTGTCCAAAAATTGATTATGTTATGTCATTTATTTGGAAACCAAGTTCTTGGGCAACTCCATTTTGCATTATGTTCCCTCCAAGAAATGCTTCAAGCATGTCTATGTTTTTGGTGCTGCAGACAGGATGCCTTGGTTTCTGTGGTAGAGAAGTGGATCAAATCGACTACTACCGGGCTAGAATCAGCGAACTTGATAAGAAGGTAGATCCAGAATCCACAGTGTCATGTTTCTCATCATTCACAGGCACACAACATAACTTTGCAGGCTGTCCCATCTATATTTGTATGCATGAATGAAGTTCTTGTTTGGTTTTAACATAGTCTGTTATGCCGATCTTTTCAGATTGCATCCGAGCGTCAAAGAGTTCTCAATGATCCAAAAGCTGTTATGCCAGTTGCTTTTGTGACATTTGACTCAAGATGGGGGGCTGCTGTGTGTGCACAGACACAACAGTCAAAGAATCCCACCCAATGGCTAACTGATTGGGCTCCTGAACCACGGGATGTATATTGGCAGAATCTTGCAATTCCATTTTTCTCTCTCAGTATCCGCAAGTTCCTGATATCTGCTGCAGTTTTTGCTTTGGTGTTCTTCTACATGATACCTATTGCTTTTGTGCAATCACTTGCCAATCTTGAGGGTATTGAAAAGGTTGCACCTTTCCTGAGGCCAGTAATAGAAGTGTAAGTTGCTTTCCACAATGTCCCTTGAGGGTGGTGCTATACATTGTACATGTTTTTTTTTTTTGCTATTCACTCATATGCGCCGTTGTATAACTTGCAGAAAAGTGGTAAAATACTTCCTGCAGGGTTTTCTTCCTGGTTTGGCTTTGAAGATCTTTCTCTATATCCTCCCTACGGTTCTGCTGATCATGTCAAAGGTTGAAGGTTACGTCTCTTTATCTTCTCTGGAAAGGAGGGCTGCTTCAAAATATTACTACTTCATGCTGGTGAATGTATTTCTTGGAAGCATAATCGCCGGCACAGCTTTTGAACAGCTATATGCATTTTTTCACCAACCGCCTACACAGTAAAACTTCTTCCAACAACCTCTCTCTCTCTTTTGTCTTTATTTTTTCACATACGCTAATGTCCTTTTCTCAAGTCATGTCATACAAGTAAACTGTGGTAGCACACTGCCGCTTCTCAATTTATACTAAAATGCCATCTCCTTCCTTTTTTGCAGAATACCAAGGACCATTGGAGTAGCTATACCAATGAAAGCTACATTTTTTATGACATACATAATGGTTGACGGCTGGGCTGGTATTGCGAACGAGATTCTTCGAGTGAAGCCACTGGTCATATATCACCTGAAGAACATGTTTATTGTGAAAACAGAACGGGACAGGGAGAAGGCCATGGATCCAGGCAGCATTGGACTTGCAGAGAACCTTCCATCCCTGCAGCTGTATTTTCTTCTCGGGCTCGTGTACGCAGTGGTCACCCCCATTCTCCTTCCGTTCATAATCATCTTCTTCGCACTCGCTTTCCTAGTGTACAGACACCAGGTGAGTCGGTCTGACTGATCGATTGGTTGGTTGATTGATTGGTGTGCTGCTTTGGCCTCGGTTTGGAAGTGATCTTGGTTAACTGGTGGTTTCAGATCATCAACGTGTACAACCAGGAGTACGAGAGTGCTGCTGCGTTCTGGCCTCAGGTGCACTCCCGCATAATAGCCAGCTTGCTGATCTCGCATGTCACTCTGTTCGGGCTGATGAGCACCATGAAGGCTGCCTACTCCACACCGCTGCTCGTCTTCCTTCCGCTGCTCACGCTATGGTTCCACAAGTACTGCAAGAGTCGCTTCGAGCCTGCTTTCCGGAAGTATCCTCTAGAGGTCGGGAGAGCCTGCCTGACATTGTCATCGCCATTGGAGTGTTGTTGATCTATGATGTATGTAGCTAATCTAAGTGAGAGATTGGATGGTGTTTGTTGGCAGGAAGCGATGGAGAAGGACAGCATGGAGCGGGCGTCGGAGCCAAGCCTGAACCTCAAGTCGTACCTGGCGAACGCCTACCTGCACCCCATTTTCCACATGTTCGAGCAGCAGCAGCAGGAGGAGGAGGAGGAGGAGAAGGTAGAGGTGCGAGTCGACAAGGCGCAGCTGCAGCGGGAGGAGGTGGACGAGGAAGAGGCGCATGTCAACACAAGCAGCCAGGCGACGCACTACCAGTACCATCACCATGAGCAGCAGATGACGACGACGACGCACTACCAGTACCATCAGCATGACCATATGAGCCAGTATCACGTGAGGCCGACTGACACCGACTCGCCGTCGCCGTCGCCGCCGCACTTTGCCTACCATTACGGCATCGAGCCTTAAGCCTTAGGTAGTACTCATCATATAACCGATCTAACTTGTTTGTTGTTTTTAATTTTTCTTTTGGAGGTGAGCTCCTGTTTAACGACTGCTGATAATTGATGAATGCAAATGTACAAGTTTGTTTGTATGAATTAATGAACGACCGTCCACCACACTCCAGTTGAACTGTTGCAGTGGGCTCAATCTCAATCTTGCAAGTAGGAATGGAGACCGTGATGGGGTTTTGCACGTTTTCTACAAACAAACAAGAAAACAAAGATCAATATGGAGGAGGAGAAAGATGCAGAGATGCAGAGCGGAGTGGGCGCTACAGTGGAGTATAATACTCCATTAAAGTGGTAGTAATTGACCCCGCAGCCCACAGGTAAAATGTGTAGCAGATGCACACCATGTTCATCAACATCACCAGTGCATGTGCATCAGTAGTCAGTACACCCGGCAATCATCCTCACTATCAGCCGTCATGTTTCTACTTCTCAACGTGGCGCTGAAGTCAGAATTTTGTATCGGGTAGAGTTGTTTGCTGGCAAAAAAAAATATTTTTTGTCGTGTTAGAATATGCACAGATGTAATTGTATATGAGGAAATTCAGGGCAAATTTTTCTGTGCGTGCATATTGTACGGTTGAAACGAAACAGTTCGTTTGTTTCGAGCAAATTGTGTCGGCGGATTGCATTTTCGTTTACGAATTCGATCTCTTTAAAGCCGAAGCCGAAGCCGCCGCCGCCATTGCTCCTCCTCTTCCTCCGTTCCTTCCACCCGCCGCCTCAAGGCAATGCAACCCGACGCCGACGCCGACGCCGACGCCCGCACTCCTCCATGCTTCTACTCCGCCGCTGCCGGCCTCTACACCAGCACACACCCTCCCCTGTCTCTGCCCTCCGACCCTTCTCTCTCCCTCGTCCCCCACCTGTTGGCCTGCCTCCCCCTCCATCACTTCCCTGCCCTCGTCGATGCCGCCACCGGCGCTACCGTCTCCTGCACCGACCTCCGCCGCCTCGTCTCTTCCCTCGCTGCCGGCCTCCGCCGCCGCCTCCACATCCGCAGGGGGTCCCTTGTCCTTCTCTTGCTCCCCAACTCCATTACCTTCCCCGTTGCCTTCCTCGCGGTCCTCGCTGCCGGCGGCGTGGCCACCACCATGAACCCCTCCAGCGCCTCCGCCGAGATCGCCGCGCAGCTTCGGGCCACCGGCCCCTCCCTAGTGCTCGCCTCGCCCGACAGCGCCGCAAAGCTCACGCCTTTCGCTGCCCCGGTCGTCCTCGTGCCCGACAGCTTCGACCTTTCGGCCGATCAGAGTCAGTTTGCAGTCTTCCACGAGCTGCTCGACTCCACCGTCGCTGAAACGCCGCCCCCCGCGGTGGGCCAGGACGACGCCGCCGCCGTCCTTTACTCGTCGGGGACGGGCGGCCGGACCAAGGGCGTCGTGCTTACGCACCGCAATCTCATCGCCATGGTGGAACTCTTCGTGCGCTTCGAGGCGTCGCAGTACACGCGATCTGCTCGTGAGAATGTCTACCTGGCGGCGCTGCCCATGTTCCATGTCTACGGCCTCTCCCTCTTCACCGTGGGGCTCCTCTCGCTGGGTTCGACGGTGGTGGTGATGAAGAGGTTCGACGTGGGCGACGCCGTCAGGGCCATCGACAAGTACAAGGTGACGCACCTGCCGCTCGTGCCGCCAATCATGTCGGCGCTGGTGAGAGCCAAGGCGCCATTGGATTCCTTGGTGCAGGTCTCCAGCGGCGCCGCTCCTCTCAGCGCCAAGCTCATTCACGACTTCATCCACACCTTCCCCCACGTTGATCTCATTCAGGTTCGTCCCTCCCTAATTCTCTAGATATTTGTTTCAGCTTCTAGCACATTACTACTAGCGGTAGATTCTAGAAGCTAGGAAATATCAGCCAGATACTCAAACTAGTTAGTTACTAAGAATTTTCAGCTGAAATAAACGTGTCATAATATTAATAATAATAAAGTTAGCAATGCATGTAATGGATGTTACTGTTGCTGAAATCTCTCCAATAAATAGTTTTTGCGACAATGCATTTGCATGCATTGAACGCATCGGGGAGCGCACAGAGCTCTGAAACCACTCAAGATAGATGAGTTCCAAATTCCAATTATATAATGAAATGGACGAGTAGCAATTGTACTGGTCTCCATCTTGCATGTATTTCCTATATCTTCATGGAACACAAATGTTTGCATTGCACACACAGGGGTATGGCATGACGGAATCTACAGCCGTAGGAACTCGCGGCTTCAATACTTGCAACCACAAGAAGTATGCTTCAGTGGGTCTTTTAGCACCCAACATGCATGCTAAAATCGTTCATCTGGATAGTGGTTCCTGTTTGCCTCCAGGCTCTTGTGGCGAGTTATGGCTTCAAGGCCCGGCTATAATGAAAGGTACTACTACCATTTCATGTCCTCAACAAACTGTGGCACTCCATCATTGCATTCAAAAATCACACTTTTTTTGCCGTCTGATCAAAAATATTTCATAATATGCTATGAACTGGCTGCTGTGAATCTTATGTTGACTGAACTTCTCTACTGTCTATACTCTCTTCTATACTGTCTGCCATCTTGTTTAGCTCCTTCACACAATGTGGTCATTCTTGTTCACTGCAGATAACAGAATTGTTCTTGTTAACCGCACATGGTTTGATTGTCTTATTAATGGTTAACCTTTTTCTACTAGTTAACCGACCATTGATCATTGTAGTGCTAGACAGTAAACTCATTTTAGTTAACCTCTAAAGAGTACTGCCTAGCTTAGCAAAAACAATCTCCTAGTGTATGCTCTCGAGGAATATATTTAGCCGCCTTCACTAGTACTGTTCCTGAGATCTGTGGGATTATTAAGTATTGTCATGTGCTCTATGGGTATTAGGTTTAGTTTGCAGCTTTGCGCTGTTTGGATTGTATTTATTGCAAAGGTCAATAAGGCAAAAATTTTTGGTCTAGCATGTAACATCATATTTGGCTACAAGTTTGAATCACAGCACGTGGTACTCCATACCTCTTTCTGTTCGTTTGTATTTGAGTTATCAGATTTTGCTTCCCCACAGGTTACTTGAATGATAATGATGCCTGCACAAGAAATGATGGTTGGTTTCAGACTGGTGATATTGCTTACTTTGATTCAGATGGGTACTTGTTCATAGTGGGCCGCTTGAAAGACACAATCAAGTACAAAGGATTTCAGGTATGGGCCACTGAAGCAGGCCTTGGAATACCATATTGCAAGAACCTCTTTGGCTGTAATAAATCTGTGTGTTCTGTTTTTCTTGCTGTTAGATAGCTCCAGCTGACTTGGAAGCAGTTTTGATCCAGCACCCTGAAATTGCTGATGTTGCTGTGGCATCGTAAGTTTATTACTTTCTTGAAATAGTGTGATAGTATAGCCATTTCATTTGTTGTCATGCCCTTAACTTGTTTCTGGTTTCTTGGTATGTAGTGGTGAGGATGAAGAAGCTGGAGAGATACCCGTAGCCTTTGTAGTGAGGAAATCCGGAAGCACTCTTTCTTGTATGCATGTGATGGAGTATGTGGCCAAGCAGGTAACACGAAAATCCTACACAAGACAGCATTCGTTTTGTTTTCTGATTCGAAACACGTTGCAAGCAGTGCACAACACTGAGTGCATCTATGTTAGTATGAAAATTCCAGTGGAGTAAAAACTAGAAAAAAAGGGGTATCAAGTTCCAGTAAAAAGGACCATGACAAGCCTTGTAACACGGGTGTTCCTGGTGTCCATCATTGCGTCGCCATATCTGCATCCTGCCCACCTGTGTTGAAAACAAAAATGTGGTTGTCAGCTGAGCATCCGTGTGTACCGATGGGAATGTATAGCTGAATTATAGAACATGCGAGCAGCCTCAGCTCCTTTTGTTGAGTTAACAGCTTAAGAGCTGGTTGTGCTTGACCGTGTCCATCCAAGCAATGCTGGGTCAATTTTCTTGAACTACAACTTATAAGCCGTAGCCAAATTTGAATAGTAGAAATTAATTTTCGTCTTTTTGCCATTCTTTGTGAAGTAAAGTGTTAATGGTGGTTGCAGGTGGCTCCGTATAAGCGACTGAGGAAGGTGGTATTCGTGGAGGCGATACCCAAGTCTGCTGCCGGCAAGGTTCTGAGGAGGCTTCTCAAGGAATCTCTTGATGATGCTCGCGTTTGCAGACCCAAGCTATGATTCAGAGAATATACGCGGGAAAGTCGATTACTGAGTGACTTTGTCAGTGATATATAGATCGTAGCATCATCAGATCTATATATCAGTGATAAAGTTACGGTGGCATGATCATTTGATATGCGTGTGGTGCAGAGAGAAGTATCAGTCCGTAGTTTTGGACTTTTGGTGAATTCTGGATTGTTTGTATTACTCTATTCTTTTAAGTTTTATCAGAAGCTGGAAATCCAATCGCAGGAGTATTTGGTTTGGTGCGCTGCACAAACGAAAAGAAATCGTTACACTTTTTAATAATTTAAAATTTTCACCATCATTTTATAATATATTTTTAAATCGTAAAACTATACTATAATGATATATTTGTACGTAGCTATTCCAAACAAACAAGTAGAGGAGACACGCGAGGAGAGAGGAGGGCAGGTCTTCTTCCCCATCCATTCAATCCCAATTCCAATTTGGTTGTGACGATGGCGCGCGTCAAGAAGCGGAGTGCCCCCTCCAAACCACCCTCTCCTCCCCGTAGAGATCTCCACGACGCCCAGCCGCCGCAGGAGCACAGCCAGCGCCCTGTCCGCGTCTACGCCGATGGCATCTTCGACCTCTTCCACTTCGGCCACGCCCGCGCGCTCGAGCAGGCCAAGAAGCTGTCAGTTTAGCCCCTCCTCCCTCCCTCCTTCCGCCTCTTCTCTGCCTCTTGATCTGTAACCACTCCTTGCTCGCCTCGCCGGTGCAATCCTGGCCCTGCATCGATCTACCGTTTCTTCCCTCCCTCCCCATTGGATCTGGATCTGGCCTCTGGGCTAGGCTCGCTCGACTCCAGATTAGTACACGGAACGCTCGATTCACAGGTCCACTAACTCATCTCTCGTGGATCGCAGGTTCCCCAACACCTACCTGCTTGTCGGCTGCTGCAGCGACGAGCTCACCAACCGCTACAAGGGCAAGACCGTCATGATCCAGGAAGAGCGATACGAGTCCCTTCGCCACTGCAAGTCAGTAACACCAACCAACCTACTTGGCAATTCTTCTTTCTTTCTTCATCCACTTCCAGCATGGATGCTCCACACACATACTGCACATGAATGGGTAGTTGTCAACATTATATTAAGGAAAATTTTGTTATTACCATTAGCACAGTCCAGATTTTTGCTTCTGCCATTGTCTTTTAGCATGTTTCGGTTTTGCCTTTCAAAATTATTGTTTGAAAATGCCATTGCAGCTAAGTTCTGTCAGTTAAGCCTCCGTTAGAGGCATGGAAAAATAAAATGAATAATCTAATAGAAGTTGTGTGGTATTTCTAGTCCAATGCAAAGTGTCAGTCTAATTCAAAACATTTTGTCATAATGCCAATGGCAAAATGTAAAGAATATTAGAGTATTCTTTGTATGATGTAAAGTATCATTATTTTTATCTACATACGATGCACGTAAGTACTATATTGATGAGAGTGTGTTGTTTGTATGAGAGATATTAAGGGAAACCAGCCAAGTATTTTTGCCCAGAGAGAGTTTATTCTAGAAAACTAGACAAGGGCAAAACAGGAAAATTATGCCTCTAACAGAGGCTTAACTGATGGAATCTAACTGTAATGGTATTTTTGAACAATAATTTTGAAACCTGATGGCAAAATCGAAACATGCTATAAGACAATGGCAGAAGCAAAATCTGGACTGTGCTAATGGCAATAACAACAATTTCCCTTATATTAATATACCCATTCATAGTTATCAAGGCGTCGCTTTAGCGGTAGAGCGCTTGGCGAGGGTAAGGCGTCCCGATGCCTTACCCTCCAACGTTGCCCCCGCGCGCGGAGAGGCCTGGCACGGTGCAGATCTGGCGCACAGAGGCCGGGCGTGGCGCAGATCGGGCACGGAGAAGCTGGGCGCGATGCAGATCGGGCGTGGAGAGGCTGGGCGCGGCGTGGTGCGGCCCTGCGCGAGCAGGGCGCGGCCGAGCGCGAGTGCGGCGAGGTCTGGCGTAGAGGGAGAAGAGGGGAAGAGGGAAGAGCTGGTGGCTGGACTGCTGAAGCTGGAGGAGAGGGGACTGTGGAGGCTGAGAGGAGTGGAGTGGGAGAGAGAGTTTAGGGCTTATAACTAGACCTTAAATGGACTGGACTAGAATTATATGAATGAGCTGAACTGAGCTTTAAATATATTATTATATATAATTTTAAGTTTGTTATTGTAATTTTAGCTATATATATTTTTAGTTTTTAGTTTTGTAAGTTATCTAAAGTGATAATATTGCAATTTGATATTATATCATTATTTTTATGATGCTATATTGCTATTACTATTTAAAATTGACTACTTATCTATTAATATTTTTTCATAAATACTATATTATATATGGGCGTAAGGCGTCGCCTCGCCTTACGCCTTACCTCTTAGGCGGTAAGGCGGTACTCCACCGCCTCGCCTCGCCTTACCGCCTTAATAACTATGTACCCATTCTTTGACTGCATACTGTTGTTACTATCCTTCAATTGTGCACTGCATTGGATTGGATGGATCAAACTGTACTACTTAATCAACAGAGAGAGGCCACCAACGTTTATAGTCCCCCTTCTTATTAGTCTCATATTCTGCACCATATCAAGCTCTGATACAATTAAGACAAGATAACAATGCATTTAAAAAAATTCTTCTTACTCCTGTACTGATACTTTCATTGTTTCTTTGCCTCCTTAGATGGGTTGATGAGGTCATTCCTGACGCTCCATGGGTCCTCACACAAGAGTTCATTGACAAACATCGCATTGACTATGTTGCTCATGATGCACTGCCGTAAGTTTCAATAGCACAACAACTATTATCAATCTATTCCCCTTTTATCCCTTGAATAATATGCTTGTTCAGCTTGACTTACCAAAGTTTTTTTCTTCTCACCACAGTTATGCAGATACTAGTGGAGCTGCAAATGATGTTTATGAATTTGTAAGTCTGAGACTCTGAGTGGCTATATCTAGTACTAGTATAGATGTATCTCTTCCATTGATCCTTACTGATGGGTAATCTTGGTGTACTTAGGTCAAAAAGATTGGCAAATTCAAGGAAACAAAACGGACAGATGGTGTATCAACATCTGACCTCATAATGAGGATATTGAAGGATTACAATCAGTATGTCATGAGGAATTTAGCACGTGGCTACACAAGGAAAGATCTAGGTGTAAGCTATGTTAAGGTTAGCCACTTGTCTGTGTTGGTGTCCCTTCTGGCAGGCAAAATTTAGATGCATATCTGCATGGTTTCGCTGCTTTTGTAAGTAATGACATGGTTGTTTTTGTTCTTGCTATCATTCTATCAGGAAAAGCAACTGCAGGTCAATATGAAGATAAATAAACTGCGCGAGACTGTGAAGGCACATCAAGAAAAGGTAACCATGTGTCTCTAAGATTGATTGATATATGTTGGCAGGCTAGATATTTCAGGTTTGTTTCACGTGGAAGAGTATGTCTGCCTGTTGTAGTTATGACTTGTACTGATATCCTGGCCCGGCGTGTAAATTATGTGATGTAGTTGCAAACGGTTGCCAAGACAGCTGGGATAAATCATGAAGAATGGTTGGCAAATGCAGATCGTTGGGTTGCTGGTTTCTTGGAGAAGTTTGAGGAACATTGCCACAACATGGTAAGTCAGCTAGATGAAACTTTAGGCAAGATTGCTGAGAACCCCCAGATCACAAGTTATTGGTAGCCACAATCAGGGATTCAGGGTAAATAAATGTAAGTTGTTTTGGATGTTCGACCCAACACTGATTCTTGGTGATTGCTCTGCTCTTCTCAGGAAACTGCCATCAAGGACCGAATCCAGGAGAGATTGGGTAGACAGACAAGCAGAGGGATAATTGACGGCCTTATGCAGCAACCCATGGCAACGTAAACTGTACACGAAGTGAACTTGGACTTGATTTGGAGTAGGTACTATTTCCGAATGCGAAATGGAGCCGAGATGCCTCGGCCCCTTGGTGTTTTGGTAGTGGTGGCGGCGGCCAGGACCAGTTTGTGAGTGTGCTTGTGTCATGGAATGTGATGCTTGTACGAGTAAGTGGTTGAGTTACAGGTTTACAGCTTACAAAGGAGGGCCATTTTTCTTCTACTACTACTTGTGTTTGGTTTCCTTGTGTACAAATGTCCATAGCTGAGGCGTTTGGAGTTTTTTTTTTGGCATCCTTTCATCACTTGCTTGCCCTGGGACTGAGTACGCGCGTAGTACTAAGTGGCCTGAGACTGGAGACCTTTTATAGTAGGGATGGCAGATCTGCTTTTACCAGGTTTTACTACCGTCTCCGCAGTGAAAGAAATCTTCTGTCCCATCCTCTCACTAATTTTATGATATTTGATTACTTGTTATATGTATGGATGATAAATAATCAAAGTTATTTTTATAGTGTCAAATCTTAGCCACCTCCTTGGAAGAAATGTTTTTCCCATCAAGTGCATGCATGTTGATACGGGGATAAGAGATTTAATAATTTGTTACTTTTTAAAAGTTATTTTGTATTTTTATCATCTAAACTTGTATTCATTGATATAAATGATTTTATATGTCAAGTAACATTGTAATCAAGGAAAATATAAATGATCAATTTTTTTTTGCACAGGGAAGTATATGTTGCCGTCGGTCTGGTAGCCAAACATTCCCAATCCCAAAGCCATCCCGATTTCTGGCTACGCTTGCTTCTGCCCTTCTCTTCTCTTGCTCTTGCTCTTGCTCTGTGTGCCAACGGCCAGGTGCTAACGGAGAGGCGGAAGCAACAGTCATGGCCGCGACCTCCCCCTGCATGATTGCCGTCCTACGCAGCAGCCATCACTGGCGCGTCTCGCCCTCCGCCACCGCCACGTTGCCGCCCCGCCCCCGCACGCTTCCTCGCTTCCATGGCCTTGGCCATGGACATGCCCCCACTTGTTGCTTCGCCCTCTCCTCCCGTCCCGTATTCATGGCTCCCGCCAATCTTCGCCACCGCCTCATCGCCCCCAGCCCCGCCGCCACCGGAGGAGGAGAAGCCGCCACCGCCCCTTCGGGCCTGCCCAGCGTGAGTTCCCCTCTCGCATCGCATATTCGCATCAATCTTCCACTCAACAGCCTGCCACTACATACGTAGCCCGTTGGGATCGCGCACCTGCTGGTGTCGCTGGGGATCGTGCTCGCCTCCGACAAGTTCCTCAAGCAGACATTCGCCGCCGCGTCCATCAAGTTCCCCAGCGCTCTCTTCGGCATGTTCTGTGTCTTCTCCGTCCTCGTCGTCCTGGACACCTTCGCGCCTGCCCTCGCCAAGGGATTCATGGACTTCTTCGAGCCCGCCACTTTGTTCATCCAGAGGTGGCTGCCCCTCTTCTACGTCCCCTCCCTAGTCGTCCTGCCGCTTGCCGTCAGGGACGTCCCTGCTGCTTCAGGCCTCAAGATCTTCCTAATCACATGTATGTATGCAAATCTACTCTACTAATACATCTGATAGTTAACAAGTAATGGCCAAGCTCCTCAAAAAACGAATAGCTAGTGAGCAATGATCAACTTGCAATGTTGGATACGATGGCCTCAATCACAAACCTATTCTATTTGCAGCGTTTTAAAAAAAAGTAAGTACTCCCTCTCTGTTCCATAATATAACAATCTAGGACTAGATGAGACGTTTCATCAAGTTCTAGATTGTTATATTATAGGACAGGGAGTAGTCAGCACAAGTAAGCATGATTTTCTGATCATAACGTATGGCGATTTCTTTGTAGATCCAGTTTTTTTAGGGGGTGATACCATCATTGTGTTAGGAGCTCATTTTGCTGGTGCCATCCAGATTTATCATTCTGACATAACTGATGTTGTGGCCGGGCGAAAAGAAAGACATGAGTAACTGATGATGTTGTATGGTTTACATTTTTTAGTTGGTGGCTGGTTTGCTTCACTCATGGTCGCTGGATACACGGCACTGACAGTGAGAACAATTGTCAAGACACAGCTTATACCAGCTGAGCCCATGAACAAACCGTCTCCTTTTGCAACATTGGAATTCTGGGCCTGGGGTGCTGTCTTTGTCGCATCGTTTGCTGTTGCATATGTTTCTCCCACAGCCTTCGGTACCACAGCAAAAACATGCCTTCCTTTCCTGCTCGCTTCCACTGTACTGGGATACATGGTTGGTTCTGGGTAAATATGCTTTGCTTGTAGACACTTTGTAAGATCCGACAGGTAACTCCATTTCTCTAACAATATATGTGGGTGTTCTCACAGGTTACCATCTGGTATCAAGAAAGTGCTACATCCAATCATCTGCTGTGCACTTTCTGCAGATTTGGCGGCAGTAGCATATGGGTATCTCTCCCGGTCTGGAGTTGACGCAGTGCTAGGTTCTAAGCTAAACACTGATAGTCTCCTAATCAAATTGTGAATTGTTTAGTTTCAGCACAGTTGCATTCGATTCTACAGTACATGCAAATATGGAAATACAGACTGAGCTGAAATAAGTGGTTGTCCAGGAGATTACCTCACAAAAGCACCATCTAATCCTGGGGCTGGTGACGTCCTGATGGGATTTCTTGGGTCTGTCATCATATCGTTCGCATTCTCAATGTTCAAGCAGAGAAAGGTACTGCTGCTGCTTCTGCAGAATTCTCAGTTAGCAATTTAGCAATGGTTATGTTATGACATGATCATATCCTGCAGTTATTGTACCTCTGTTTTGTTCCCAGTGTATGTTGACTGACCAATGACAGCAACTTGTTTTGTCATGGATTTCAGCTTGTGAAGAGGCACGCAGCGGAAATCTTCACATCAATCGCCATCGCATCAACATTCTCGCTATACTCAACTGCCATCCTAGGACGTCTGATAGGGCTAGAGCCAACATTGACTCTATCAATATTACCAAGGTGTATAACCGTGGCGTTGGCTTTGAGCATAGTGTCTTTCTTTGAAGGTATGCAAGCCGAGAGAAATGTGGACAGTGAATATATTGCTGTGAACTTCTGCAGGCCCTGGTCAGCTGGCTAGTTAGCTCATGGACTTATGGTTGGTGTGTGTGTGCGTCCCAGGTGTAAATCCTTCGCTGACCGCTGCGGTCGTCGTCCTCACCGGCCTGATCGGTGCAAACTTTGTGCAAGCAGCCATGGACAAACTTGGACTGAACGACCCGATCGCGCGAGGAATAGGGACAGCTTCCAGGTAGTCAAGCCTCCAATTGATAAGATGATGATGATGATGATGATCAGTTAAGCTAATTAACTAAATTTTACGATGTTGTATGATGACACAGCGCCCATGGACTGGGGACAGCGGCGTTGTCAGCCAAGGAGCCTGAAGCGCTGCCCTTCTGCGCCATTGCTTACGGGCTGACGGGGATCTTCGGCTCGCTCATTTGCGCGGTTCCGGCGGTCAGGCAGAGCTTAGTGTTCATAGCTGGCTGACAGAAACGACATCGATTTTGGAATTTTCGATGCAAATGTGAGGACCGACCATAGATATTAGCATACCTGTGGACTGTGGTCAGCAAGCTTAACTACTGGAGTAATACATTGTTTATTTGTTTGCATCTCCGTTGGAAACCATTCATCGTCCAGAAGTCAGATTCACAAGTTTTTTAAGGTAAAGAAGAGGGGAAAGCGAAACCATGAGTACAATTAAAGCCATGAAATTAAGAAAAGATCGGATAATAGTATAACAAGAGGGACAGGGACAGGGACAGGGAGAGAGAGCAGTCAACAAAAGTCAGCTCGGCTCTGCTCACTCACAGCTCACTCCACCCCCAATTCCACCGATTCGACTTCGCAGTTCGCACAGTCGCACCGACAGTCACACTCACAGCTCGATCGGCGTCGGCCATGAGGAAGACGGCCAGCGGCTGGCCGTGCGGCCTCAGCCTCAACGTGGCGTTCCTGCTCTCCATGTTGGCCACCAACCTGCTCTCCCTCTACCACCTCTCCACCCGCGCATCCACCGCGCCGCCGCTCCTCCTGCAGCAGCAGCCGCAGGACGACCAGCTCCTCCGCCAGCTCACCGCCATCCGCGCCACCGTCTCCCACCTCAACCACCTCCACTCGTCCTCCCCACTGCCTCCCCCGCCGCCCCCAGAGCTCCTCCTCTACTCCCGCCTCGCCCCCCTCGCCTCTGCCTGCTCCGCCCACCCCGACCTCCTCCACCGCTTCATGTCCTACACGCCCTTCGCCTCCTGCCCCGACGACGCGCTCTCCCTCGCCGAGCCCCTCCTCCTCCGCGGCTGCCACCCGCTCCCCAGGCGCAGGTGCTTCGCCCCGACGCCGCCCGCTTCCGCCGCACAGCAGCTGCCCGCCGATCCCTTCTCCCCGCTCCCCGACTCGGCCGTCCGGTGGCCTGCGGGCGCCAAATGCAGGTCCTTTTCGTGCCTGCCGGCGTCGCTGGGGTTCGACGTGGCGCGCAGGGAGGCCGGCCGTTTCCTGCGAGCGGAGGGACCCCTGGACCTGACGGTGGCGCAGCTGCTGCGACTGGCGTCGCTCAGCCGCGCGGGACCGATCCGGTTGGGGCTGGACGTTGGCGGCGGAACGGGGACGCTGGCGGCGCGACTGAAGAGGGCAGCAAACGCGACGGTGCTGACGACGACCATGGACCTGGGGGCGCCATACTCGGAGGCGGCGGCGGCGCGCGGGGTGGTGCCGGTGCACGCGCCACTGCAGCAGCGGTTCCCGCTGGGGGACGGGACGATGGACGTGGTGCGGGCGGGCCACGCCGTGAACCGGTGGATCCCGGAGGCGGCGCTTGAGTTCCTGTGGTACGACGCGGACCGGGTGCTGCGCCCCGGCGGGCTTCTCTGGGTGGACCACTTCTGGTGCCGGCGGGCCGACCTCTCCGCCGTGTACGCCCCCATGCTGCGGCGCCTGGGCTACAAGACCGTCAAGTGGGCCGTCGCCGACAAGACTAGTTCAGCGGCAGCAGCAGCCAGCGGCGGCAAGCATGACGAAGTGTACCTCACCGCGCTGCTGCAGAAACCCTAATGTTCGTTTCTTGTATTGTACTAGTGTACTCTTGCATCCAACTCTAGCATCGCTGTTCAATTCAATACGAGCTCCATGCTGCATTGCATCTGTGTTTGCAACGCATGTTCCTTCAGCCTCAATGAGCGATGAGAAAAACAAACACATTCCTTCATGGGGCAGCCATCAGACTATCCTCTCTCTCAAAAAAGGGAGAGATATCTAAATACTCCGATTTTCTGAAAAAGGGAGTAAATAGCATCCTCGATTTCTCACAAAATAACCCCCTGCATTCTAGTCATCTAATAAAATTATTTTTTTCTATATATATCATTATTCTTTAATAGAATTTTCATGTTATATGTTTATCATCGACAACACTACCACAAAGGGGGATTGATACGGATGACAATTGTGTTTGATTACCCGTTTATCTATTAATAAAAATCCTATTTAGGATCGAGTTTCTATTTTTATATCTATTGGTATGATATTGGATAATATCTACCAGAAAAATAAATAGATACATATATGAGTATGAACTATCTATATTCACTTCACCTGTTTACCCATTAACCATTACCTGTGGATATATGTACTAATTTTACCCTAACCCTAGCTCCTACCACGGCTCCCAGGCCCTAGTCCATAGCTCCGGCCTCCCATGTGGCCACGCCATAGCTGCTTCATCCCTACATCGGTCCCACACGAATCTTATGAGTAAATGGGTATATCCATGAGTAGCGGTTATGGGTACAAGTTTTACATGTCACAAGTAACATGTATGACAGTATAAGTATAGAAATTTTTCGTGAATATAGATATAAGTATGCACTATTTATACTTGTTGTACCCAATTGCTATTCAGATTGAGACTTATTTGTATTGGGCTAAAGGGGGGTTGTATATTGTCGTTGAGAGGTGGGACAGTGAGTCGGTGTTTTTTAATCTTAATCCGTGTATTTAGCTATGAAAATTGAAAAGTACTGGTATGATTTGGGCAATCCAGATATGGAACGTGTGTAACGAAGGTTATAATGAAAATTGTGATAGATTTAATAATTTATCACTACTATTAAAAAGTAGCTTTGTATTTTTCTATTTTAGACCTATATTTATTAAAATAAATGATTCTACGTGTCAATCTTAAAAATAATTTCGGAAATCGTGTAGGCCCAGGCCCAACGCAACAGTTTGGCAAGTATCCTCCGTCTCCTTCCTTGCTGGCTTAGGCTTACTCCTCTTCCTCTTGTTGTTCATCGTCAATCTCAATTCCACAGATCCCCTCCCCTCCTCTTGGTCTCCTCCGTCCGTCCCGCCTGCACATCCCCCTTCCCTCTCCACCCCTTAGCAACAAACTCCATCCGGATTTCCCATGGCGCTTCAGTTCGCTGAGGCGCAGCGCCAGGCGCGCCCGGACCTCGCCGACTCCTACGCCGACCTCGCCGACTCCTACCAGCGCAAGCTCTGGCACCAGCTCACCCTCAAGCTCGACCACTTCCTCCAACTCCCCGCCGCCCAGGTTTGTACCCCCTCCTCCTCCTCCCCTTCCTCATGGTTTCTAGATTAACTTGCTGCCATCCGGATCTCGCCGAAAACCCTACCCACCGTGCTTGCTTCGATTTCAACCCTAGTTAGACGGGGCTAGTAATTCGACGGAGGCATCCCACTGATCCGGCCGCAAGCCACGACTTTGTGGATACTCAGCTGATATTCCAGCCTTTTACTTCTTCAACCAGTCCGTGCTTAGGTTTTTAACTTGTGTGCCTCCTGTGTTTCGCAATTCTGACGGCGCTCTTTCTCCTACAGACTGGAGACACCCTCTTACAACTCTACAGCAATTTCATCTCCGATTTCGAGACAAAGATCAACCATCTAAAACTTGCTCATTTTGCGGTCATTACCTCACGCCAGTACCCCGACAAGGATGCTGCGATTACTTTTCTCGAAGGGGTAATCACAAAGTTGCGTGAGACAAGGGAGCTGCGCATCAATGAACCCATCCTCTATGTCAAGATGCAAATCGCCGCGATTAACCTTGAGAAGGGAAACCAAAAGGAGTGCAAGAAACTTTTGGACGAAGGAAAAACCACACTTGACAGCATGACTGATGTTGACCCCACAGTTCATGCTAGCTTTTACTGGATATCATCTCAGTACCATAAGGCTCGCCAAGAATTTGCTGAGTTCTACAAGAATGCCCTTCTCTATCTGGCTTACACCACTGTAGAATCACTCTCGGAGTCATTCAAGCTGGTATGTCCATTCCCTCTTATTAGTTTAAAATGCACCCACCCTGCATATTGTCTGCATTGATATTCACCATTTGATGCTGTCATCTGTCAGGATTTGGCATTTGATCTCTCCCTTGCAGCCTTGCTTGGTGATAACATCTACAACTTTGGGGAATTATTAGCTCACCCAATTGTAAGTTGGACTTTGCTTGCGCATGATTTCTGTTGTCCCCTACCCTTGTTTGTTGTGTTTGTGTCTTCTTTGCTTGTTGATTACTTGATTATGACATTAACTCCACTTGCTTCTATAAACCTTACGTTTTGTTTTTCCTTATACTCATAACTGTCAGTTCTGACCATTAGTTATAATTTTTAAATTTTACCTGCTAATTTTAATAGCAAGGCTCCTAAGGTAGTTGTGTGTTTTATAATAGTCAAGTTTCTTTTGTTGCTTTTGGTAAAAAGGCTAACATTGATTGTCAATTAGCAGCAGCAATTTCATCAGTCGAATGCATGCAGTTAACATTGACACGCCAAAATGTTAGTGGTGTAAAGCATACGAAGACACTGAAATATCCTGTCATAACTCATGATCAATTTTTTCTGAATGTTTAATAGTGTAATCGTGAACCACTCAATTGTTGTTATCGAAGCTTTGTATTTTCTTTCAGTAGCAAATAACATAGATTTAATTTTATGTAAATTAATGGCAAACCATCTTTAAGTTGAACAAGTGACTTAAGTGGTCTCATTTTTTATTTGTTGGGAAAATCAATATTGACTTGTGGATGCCACCCGACCCCAAAAGAAAAATAAACCAGTTAACCACAAACACACACAAGGTGGTTTTCCTTTGATTGAATGGCCCCTAAATCCATATGAGTGTATAGTCATTGTTTTACGCATCTATGGTTTGATATTTACTTATATTTTTGTCCTTAGATCAATAGTCTTATTGGAACCAAGGTGGAGTGGGTCTATCATATGTTGCAAGCATTCAACACCGGCAACCTAGCTCTCTACCAAGAACTTTGCAGGGTCCACAATGCTGCCCTTAGTGCACAACCAGCTTTGGTGCAGAATGAACGGAAGCTGCTAGAGAAGATCAACATTCTATGTCTGATGGAGATAATCTTTAGGTATGACTTACCTACCTGCTTTTTATGCCCTCATGTTCTTTTTTTTCTTATAAGTCTTGTGTTCTTTTTATTTTGTAGCCGCCCATCTGAAGACAGAACTATTCCATTAAGTGTTATTGCTGAACGCACTAAGCTTTCTATCAGTGATGTGGAACATCTTCTTATGAAGAGCCTCTCGGTAACTGCATTTCCTACTTTATGTGGAAGTTATTTACATTTTCTTGGAAACTCATTGCTGGGATAAACAATGCATGGATATTGTTCATAAACATCTTGTTTTGTTATGCGTAAATTGTTTTTTAAGCTTGGGCATCAGAATGCTGCCACCACATTATTGCCTTCAATTCCTCCTTTTAACTTGTAATTTATTGTGATTGTTGATGGTTTGTTTTCTGAACCTTTAGTGGTGAATTATGGGTGCGTGTTTTCAGTTCAACTACACTTGTGATTGATGTGTTTGTGTTTCTTGATCACAACTACACTTGTGATTGATGTGTTTGTGTTTCTTGATCACAGCAGTCCTCTTTCTTTTGTTGTTATATGTTACTATTCCTTTTAGCTTGTACTGTTTCAATGTTTGTGCAATTCCATCTTCTCCAAACTTTAATGAACAATTTTGTCTGCATGATTGACAGTACATAATGCTGACTCTGAAAGGCAGGATATCTAGGTAGCCAAAATAGATTGTCACTTTTATCTGCTTCTTAGTACAGATGATGCGTGTTGACATTCTCTTCAGTTGCTAATGTATCAGTCGAGCTTGAGTGTTGTATTTCCATGAGGTCGTAAGCTGCTATGCAATGAACAGTGCCTTTTGAACATTTTTAATGATTTTCCCCACTGCAGGTTCATCTTATAGAAGGTATAATTGATGAGGTGGACAGCACAGTTCATGTGTCATGGGTCCAGCCTAGAGTTCTTGGAATTCCACAGGTGAAGGCCTTGCGCGAGAGGCTGGACACATGGGTTGGAAAAGTGCATACTACACTGTTGTCAGTTGAGGCGGAGACCCCTGATCTTGTGGCTGCATAACCTATCGATCAAACCAACTTATCCACCATCCTTTTGTTATATGGGCTTGGTCAGCAAGGCTGCGCTGCGAAATGTGAGAGACGATCCAATCCGGCTGTGGTGCTTGTAGTTTTCTGGGTAATGAAAACATGTTGCCTTGGACGTTTCTCTGTGTCCTTATTGATCGGGACCTGTAATTTCCTCTCTACTATCGTCTGGACGTTGAATCCTGAAGCTTTGATGCATTATCACAGAAAAGACACAAATGGGTCAAAAGTTCATACCGGAAGGGTGTCAGTGTAGTTTTTTCAGTCGAATTTAGATTGTAATTCAGCGGATATAATTCTTTTTGTTGGACATGGATGCAGGAAAATCTTGCTGATCGTTGTGTTGAAAAGGTTGTGTCTGACGTTTGCACTGGCTAACCGCGAGCGTTTTATTCGTTGCTTTTTGGTATGGCAAGCTGAGATGAATAGCTGCGTAATGCATTCACGATTGGATGTAATGTTGTCAGTTTGTCAGCTGGCTTGATCAGAAGAAGATTATTTCCAATGTCGTTTCCTCCCCTAAAAGAACCAATCATAGGTTGTTGGATTTTTCAATTTTATATCATAAGTTTGTGACTTTTTATGTGCCAATTTTTTTAAACTTTGATTAAAATTAGACAAAAATATTAACGATCGAATCAGTTACATTAAAATCATCGTAAAATATTTTTAATAGTGTTTTTATTTGATATTATAGATGTTAAGTTTAACTTAAAAATAAAACAACTTGTGATACCAAAACGGAAGAGATTCTTCATGAGCTGTAGGCCTAGGTGCTGAAATCTAACATACCAAAATCCTAGATTTGGACTTTTTATTTTAGACTAAAAATAAAAGTTTAAACTATTTTATTATACTATATAAATCTTAAATTCAGTATAAATTTTGGAGTTTGGAGCTGTGCCAAAAGGTAAGTTTTGCTATAATTAGAAATGGCCAAAAAAGGAGTAGTCCCATGAATGTAGAGAACCTGAAGTTGGGCTATGTCTGACTGTGACATGGCGGTGATGGGCCGTGTGGTCGTCTTTCGTGTTGCGGGACTGAGCGGAGACGCAGTTAGCGCCCTAGCCGCCGGCCGCCGCCCCGCCGGCTCTCTCTGTCTCTCTTGTGCACCAAGTGAGAGAGGAGCGAAGAGTTGGCAATGCGAATGCGATCCCCTCCCGCTCCCTCGCTGCCTGCTGTGCTTCTATGCTCCACGCCACGCGGACGCAGACGCCGCGCCTCTCTGCCGCCGCCTTCTTCGCCGCCAAGCCCCACCCTCCGCCGTCGCCGCTGCTGACACTTTCTCCTCGGCTCGTCGACGCCGCCGTCTCCCGCTGCCCTTCCGACGCTCTCGCCCTCTCCTTCTTCCTCTGGTGCGCCCGCCGCCCCGCCTACTCCCACCCGCCCGCATCCTTTGACCGCCTCCTCCCCGCCGCCGCCCGCCTCGCCACCCGCCTCCGCACCGCCCCGGCCATCCTCCGCGAGCTCCGCGCCCTCGGCTGTCCCATCCGCCCCCACACCTTCCTCCTCTTGCTCAGGCTCTACTGGCGCGGGGGGCTCTACCCGCTCGTGCTCCAGCTGTTCGACCAAATGCCCCTCTGGGGATCCCGCCCCAACGCCTTCGCGTGCAACGTTGTCCTCGACGTCCTCCTCAGGACACGCCGCCATCATGCCGCGCTGCGATTCCTACGGGACAACCCCTCGACCAACTACCTCACCTATGCCATCCTCCTCACCCACCTTTGCAGGGCGGGAAACTGGCCAGGGGTGCGCGACTGCTTCCTAGCCATGCTGCAGCAGGGTTTCCTCCCCAACGCCACTTCTTTCGCTGCGGTTTTTGCATGCTGCAGCAAGCTCGGCGCCATGTCCCAGCTGCTGCAGCTGCTGTCACTCACACTTGTGTCGGGATATCAGCTCACCTCAGCCATGTGGACATGTCTCATCGCTCGTTTGTGCCGCGAGGGAAAACTAGATGAGGCTCTTCTGATGCTGGCAAAGATGCTGCGCTCTGGCTCTTCTCCCACGGTGGTCACTTACACACCGCTTGTCAGAGCTCTCTATCGAGCTGGGAGGCATGACAAGGTCAGTGAGCTCTCCTCATCCATGGCATCCACCAATTGCAGCCCAGACCTTGTTCTCTATAATGTTTTGATGGACTGCATGACGAAGGAGGGGAGATACGATGCCGCCCTAAGCATTTACTTAGATCTTCATGAGAGCCAGATAAAGCCAGACGCATACACGTTATCTACTTTAGTCCAGGTGTTGCGGCTGTCGGGGAATGTACGCCTTCTTCCTAGGTTATTTCTGGACTCAGATATCTGTTATGATCTCGTGGCCTGCAATTCTTTGTTGAATGCTCTGTGCAAGTCTGGTTTTCCAATTCAATCCGTGCAGTTCTTCATCAACATGATCAAGTGTGGCATCAAGCCAGACAGCTACAGTTATGTTGGTCTTTTGGACAGTTTGTGCCAGCTGGGAAGGATTGACCATGCAATCAATGTCTACCGCAGTGTTGTTTGGAGCGATCCTGATTCAGATCCTTATGTTCATGCTGCCATCCTCCATGGTCTTGTTAAAACGGGCCACAGTCGAATGGCTCTAATGATTTTAATGGAGGCTGTACGTCAAAATTACTCTATCGATGTGGTGTGCTATACTATTGTTCTACATGGCCTTCTCCAAGCCCATTTGATTGAGGAGGCTTGCATGTTGTTTGACCAAATGAAGCGTTCAGGAATGGCTTCCAACACTTGCACATACAACATAATGCTTCATGGACTTTGTAGAACCAGGGATACACATGCAGTCAAGTGGTTGCTAAGAGAAATGGAATGTTCTGATGTCGAGATGGACAGTATCTCATTCAACACTGTAAT
Source organism: Zizania latifolia (assembly GCA_000418225.1). Classification (NCBI taxonomy): domain Eukaryota; kingdom Viridiplantae; phylum Streptophyta; class Magnoliopsida; order Poales; family Poaceae; genus Zizania; species Zizania latifolia. The sequence continues at coordinate 54,805 of KE370779.1, forward strand.
CGTGCTTTTAATCAAGATACAGCATATTAGTTCAGCCACTGCTTTGGTAACAGAAATGGTTAATCTAGGCATGAAACTTAGCACCAAGACTTGTTCAATAATTTCTCAGTCCATTGGTCATGCATATGTTGTGGAGGATATTTTTACTGCTGAAAGTGATGGATCTGACTCGGCTAATGATCTGCTTGTGTGCTCAGGTTCATAGTCATTTTTGTTTTGGATTCAACAGCCATGCTTCTTCTGTATATATTCAGTTTGTTGGTGCATAATTACATACAGATACAAACTACTAAAGGTTGGTGAACTACTGAACTCTTCAGTGGTTTACCTTCATCCTGAGGTGTCATTCCATTTCCTATCCAACAATACCTATCATGGCTATTGAGAAGCTGCTCACTTCACTGCCGAAAACTTAAGTCCCCTCCCACCATTATTTTGATATGTACCTTCTGTTTCCTGATGATATCACCACTAGCACATACTCTTTTAAAAAGGAGGGATTTGAAAGGGTACATGCCAGTATGTATACAGCAAGGATTATTTGTTGGTGAAGGAGAGGATGCAGCATTTGATGTTTGCTCGGGGAAGACAACAGCGTTCCCTGCAAAAATCTTGGTAGACACTCTGTTCAAGAAAATGCAGAACCATACCATTATAAGGTGATTTCTCTATTTTACCTAACTATCTGGTATAATGGTGTAGTATCTGACATCCATGATTGGAAGATAGCAACGGGATCCATCTTGTCTTCGTTTCTTGGCTGTAAACAATGAGTATGGCATGTCCTCTGTATGTGACCAGAATAGATACTTAGTTGATACCACGCTATATCCAGTTCGTTCTATCAACCTTCTATTACAAATATTCTTTCGAAAAAAACTTTATCACCAGGTTGCAATGTTCATCCTTTTTTTATATGTTACAGCATTCCATGACCTCACTATGTTCAAATTGGAAGATACAGTTTTGATTTTTTTATTGTAGGTCTTGATGCAGTGGACAGGTAGGTCCAGTCGAAATCTCTGCACGACACATTTAAGAAAAATGAAGTGCACATGACCCAACTATGCAAGAGTAATTGTCTCGTTGATATCCACTAGAGGCTTATACTTTGAAGGAGTATATGTTTTTTTAGTCAAACCAGTAGGAGAGGCTTCTACTGAGTTGAAGGAATATATGTTGTCTAAATTTCTAGTGGGGAAGGATCTTATTCTGGATAAATAACTATATGTGAAAAATTGTTTCATGCATGTTTACCTGACAGAACAATAAGGCAAAAGACATATGCCTCAGCTGTTCCTAAGACCAATCTTAAGGCACTTTATTATACTGAACTTGTATATATCACCTCTCAAACAGCATATTTTGGTAATTTCTTTGCCAAGAGCAACAACCACTCGTATTTCTGATTGGCAGAACCTAAATTTCGTCTTCTCTGTTTCCAAAAGCATAACCAAACATCTGACAGTACTGGTAACATAATTAATGAGTCAATATCTGCATCAAACTAGACAGTAAGCAGGCGGGCTGCTACATCTCCTGTACAGCAAGCAGCTAGTCATGCCCAATACTGTAAACCAAACAAAAGCCCTGAGATACAACAGGTCAAGCAAGATGACACAAATCATCAAAGTGATTTGGTGGCTGGTGGTCAGAAAGTGATGAAATCATCCTTGTGCTCCTTTGTATGCTGCTGAGACGAGGTGCCACCCTTCTTGCCAAATATCATGTCGTCAAGATCCTGGAGCAAGTCATGGCCATCTTTGCTAACAGTGCGTGGAGAGTTCTCTGGCTCCACGGTGACTGGAATCATCGCTGGCTCTGCAACAACAGGTTCCTTGAGCTCTGCATACTTGGAGAGAACCTTGTGGAGTTCATCGTGGATGCCCAATGCCTCAAAGATATGAGCCTCGTTGTCCCCAGCCGTCTCGACAATTCTCTGGATTGTGTACTGACACTGTCGGCATTGCTGAACCAGGATGGTGGTCAGGTCATCCTGCAGGCATTTGAGGTGCAACCACAAGTTTATGATGACAGAATACTAGCAATTTTGTTTTATTGAATGAGATACTGTAACAAAATAAACAGATTAAAATGGTAGAGTAATGTTATTCACTAATCACGACTAATTGTCAGATATTGCTACAGACCAAAATTACTAACATTAAGAAAAAGGATAACCGGAATATCAGGCGATTGATCACTGGGAGCCTGTGCTAATTTACCAATGCTAGACGACATTTAATCTGTTGAATTCTGAGAGGAGAGGAGATTGAATAATAGATTGTAGATTGGACATATTGCATTGAGCCTCGAGGACAGTATATATAGAAGTACATGTAAAGAGATAAGATAAACGATCTATAATAATAAGATATAATCTGATTCTACCTAATATTATCTTTAATACTATGTACTCTAACATTATCAATGAAAAAGAAAACAAAGAGCACATAGACTCACCTCTAGAGCCTCTTTCTGTGGAGAAGAAGACAGCACCGTGGAAAGAAGTTCAATGCTATTGCGAGCCACCTCAAAAGCTTCATTGACTTGCACGGCAGGAACAAAGTGAACTGGAGCAAAACTTTCATCTGGGATTTCTCGGTACCCTTCCTGTGCTGCATCAGAATATGGTTCAGCTGGAGGTGCTGAACGAGGAGTAAATATTGGTGCCAGGCTCTCATCATCATCACGCCCAGGGAAGCGAATTCCCCTACATCTTAAACTCTGCAATGCGAAGAATATTGAATGTAAACTGCGTAAGCCCAGCCAAATAAACCCTTATTCAGTGCGGTTGTATCACCTTATGTAACTGACTGAGTTCAATAAAACTTCCATTATCTTAAAAAAAGCTAAGTAAACCTACAGCACTAGTTGTCCAGAAGTATCTATCTGTTACTTCAGTCTTTCAGACACAACACTGTGTCCTGTTTGTGCATTGTAAACCATTCACTAAATGAATGTTGATCAATATACATATGGATTCTTTATCCAAGCGACAAAAGCAGCAGAAACATATGAATAATCCACTATCCACCAAATGTCGTAAGGAGCAAAATACTCTTGTCTTGTTCTTGGAAGGTCGTTGATAAGCACTTTCTCAGGTTCAAAATTGGACTGAGCTTATACAAGTGGACATCATTACTTTGTGTGTACCTTGTAAGTTTCTTCATACGCCGGAAGGTAGCGGAGCTCATCTCCGGACTCTCCCCATGCTTCAATGAGCATGAGTGCCTTGTTTCTGCTATGAACGACAGTCTGTGGATCATCAATCAGTTTGACCATCTCATCAAGGACCTGCTCAGCAGCGATCTCAGAGAAAGCCTTCTCACAGTTCTTTGCCACGGCCTCGAGGAGCACAAGAGCAAGATACTGCACTCGTGGTGGACTCTTCAGCATGATCCGTCTCTTGATGGCACGGATCAGCTCGATGCTGTTGACATCTCCAGCGTTGACCATGTCGCAGATTTCAAGATTGGTGGCCCAGTCAGGCCCATCCATGGTCTCCAGCGTGGCTTCATCGACTATCTTGTCCGCCATGTTCTGGCCTTGCAAGAATTCTCTCATCTTGAAACCCATGCTAGTAACACCGGCTGACATCTTCCGGCTGACTTCTGCCCCACTTATCTTGACCCGCTCGCGGAAGGCGTTGACTTTATCCATCAGATTGTCACTCATTTTCTTGTCAATAAAGGGGCCTTACAAGTAGAATCTTAATATGACTATGCTGCAAAGAAAGGCCAAGTTAGGATGAAAATATTAAGTGCACGAGGCCTATGAGATTTGACAACCTGAGCCAACAAAAATAGAATCTGCTTGGTGTGTAAGGAAATCCAAAAATGCGAGTATAATACACGCAAAAATAGATCTCTTCATACACGTAAAAAAACAAGTGCCCATACGAACATAGATGTACTAGACTTGATCTTTGTATAATACAAGTGAGTAGAGTGTACTGTGGTCTGCCCAAATAGAGAGAAACAAGAAATATGCTCAAGATATGAACTGACGAAATAGCATAGAGATGGTTAATAAAAAAGAGAGCTGGAATTTCGAGGATGGCTATCGTTTTTCTCATTGCATCGTGTACGGTTTCAAGCGCCTGAACTGAACTGCGCAGCTGCAAGATGGTAACCTGGATCGAACCGGGAATCCGGGAGCACGCAGCGGAAGAAGAAGAATAAGACCATGATGTAGCAAGCAGAGAGCGGCAAAGAAGAGGTGGCGGAAAAAATCTATTGTTCTTGGATTGCAACGCGTACGGCGTACCTTACAAGGGAAAAGGAAACTCGGTAGCGTGAGGCAGCAAGTGGATCGGGATTCGGGGCTGATCTGACGGCCGCCCTGGTTCCGAGTCCTTCTTCTTCTTCTCCGGCGCAGCCGCGCGGCGGAGAGGAGAGTCCACTTTCCCTTGGCAATACAAGGGGGGAAGGTGTGTGTTGTATTTCTTTTCTTTACTTTACTACTCCCGTCTGGTTCCCCTTTCAATTGTACGACCACCGCTAAAACCATGTTTACGTTGCTTACTATTCTTCTTCCTTTGCTACGGATAAAAAATCATAATGCATACTCAAGTAAGTCATTTTAGATATCAAGAAATGATTAATTATTATATATTTTTCTTATTTATCTATATTAAATACAGTACAGGAATAAAGATAGCGCGGAAGATGAAAATGAATTAATATACCATAGGTATAGACATCAAAAATACACAATAAAATACAAAACAGATACTTCCTCCTGTTTTATAAAGCAAGTTATTTTAGACTTGTATCAAGAGTTGTCTAAAACAAATCGTTTTATATTTTATTGTGTATTTTGAACGTTTATACTCCTAAAGTAGTACTACTTTCTCCTCGTCCCTCGCGCTGTCTTTACTCCGATATTATATTTAATAGAAACAAACAAGAAAAGTACACATTAATTAATCACTCTTTAATATTTAAAATAATGTCCAAAACGACTTCCTTTATGAGGCCGAAGGGAGTACAAGTTTAAAATGGTTTGCTTTGTGAAACTGAATAAAGTATTTTAATGAAATATGATGTTCACATTTTCTATTGAGAACGTTCATCTTCAATTTAATTATATGTGTGTGAATCGATCTATCATAATACTAAAAATTTGAGTGTAATTTATAAAAAGTGCAATAAAAATAGGTGGGGTGACAGACCATTTGAACAGGAGTTTAAATATTATCCAAAACAAATAAAAGAGCATATTCCAGAATTCAGTGCGCTTACATCGTAATCAGAATTCAGGGTGTAAAACTCAAGCCTTTGAATTCAGAGCCTCCAAGCCAGTTGTTCTCCTTGTTTGACGCCCCTGTTCCTTCCATCTAAACTTAACACGCTTTCATGGCTCATGCCTTTTATTTTTCCTCCTGTAACCCTCGCTATCTACATTTGCAACTGCTCTAAACAGCCATCTCTATCAAAAACTTCTTCGTCACAAGAGTGCCAAGAGTATTTACAACCAACTGAGCCAAGCGTCGGATCTGGCCTCAGTTCAGAGAAGGGTAGCATCGTCAGAAAATCACACAAGTTGCACCGACGAACTTCAAGGTAAGAAAATAATAGGATAGCCTTTGTAAATATCAATAAGACTTGACGATTGTATCTCCAAATTTGGAGATAAAAAACATATATATATATATATATATGTATGTATGTATATATGTATATATATACATGGAACAAAAAAGAAAACTATAAACCTTTAGCTGCAAAAAGAAAAACATATATTGGAATGCTTGTATTGACAGACATGGACCCCATAGACAAGAGGCCAGCCGGATTGAGCGCCCAAGCTGCATTGTTGTGCAATTCTTGGCCAAAGGATAGTGTGATATGTTGCAATAATATTTGTGCACAACCGCATTCATCATGTGTCGCTGGGATTCATCTGGAAAAATCATCATACTGGACCTGCCAACAATAACAGGGATTTTACCAGTTAATTGCTACATAAAGAACAAGTGTGGTACTGGTACCAAACAATACAGTGAAGAGCCACCTGCCAGGGAAAAGAAAGCTTTAACTAGGACTTAAACTCACAGGATTTGCAGGACAGTAACAGCCTTCCCCTCCATGATTAAAAGGTTCTCCCAGAAAAAATTGCAACGTTGCACTATAGCAGTTCATCTGCTGTGTCGAAAAGAAATGAAGGTAACCTCATTGAGATATCCAGACCTGAAATAATTAATAGAGTAGCACATTTGTTATGATATTCATCAGATAAGTTCCTGTCAGTGAACAAATTATCTTTAGAACAGCACATCACGGGAGGCAGTAAATGAGAAGATGAAAGAAAGTAGCTTCTTGCACCTATAGTTCTCTTTTGTTTCATGGCTATAATTAGTTAATTACAAAACCAGATGTATCGTACAAAAACATGGAATTACCATATGCAAAGATTCAAGCGTACTGGGCAAAGTGTACTGTACATTATCTGATGTGACCAACACACAATGATGCAAGGTATGCTCTCAATAATTATCTGATTTCAATTTTAATGCACACTTTATACAGTAAGCTGCTATAGAACTTATGAGGTCCATTTTGTTCGCTGATCAACTAGATGGCTCCATATCAAAATACAGTATAGCAAGTAGAAGGGTAAGACTTTCAATGTACTAAAAAGTAAAAACCCATAGTATCAAACAATAATGCATCTGTGCAACAAACAAAAAAATAAAAGGGAAAGAAACTCAGGTCAGTACAAAACTGAGAAAGCTAAGTTTCATCGCCATGGTTGTGAGAGTGAGATGGCACTGTTTGATGAAGCTGCTCCATGAACTCTAAAGATAGCAGACTTGAGCACATTATACTGATCAAGGACTGAATTGTACAGTGTCTCTGAGAATTTCTCTCTGCTCTGTAGAAAAGAAGGAAAACCAGACCATTCAATTGAACACATTTCCAACATAAAGGCAATAGCTCTAAACAGATAAAGGCAATATCTAACAGCAATGAGAAATTTTGCATTGTATTGAAGGAATCCAACCACCAATTTCCAATTTCAAACCTTGTCAACATTCTGAGTATGAATGGTAATATTGCCATACTTTATCTCTTCAGCTACTGACAAGCCTACTCCATGGAAGGATATAACCCTTCGCTCACCAATCTCTTTCTGGACCTATTTAAAGATAAAAGTTCAAAGAGGTTCCCTGCTAACCATACCTAAAGTAGTAAGATGCTCCAACTGAATATACCTGTTGTGGTGGAGGCATAACCTCATAGCAGAGCAGTGAGAGTGGATATATGTGCCCAGGAACACCAGAGTGCTCCAGAAGCCTCCTCATATTGTCCACTGCAGATGTATCAAATGGTGCCTGTCCTTGTTTTTGTAAGCAGCAGACGAGGTAAAGATAAGTGGGAAGTGGCAATTTATACATTCAGCAAAAAAAGGAACTTAAATTTGGTAAACATGATATGCTAATCAAACCATATGAAAGAACAAGACCAAGGCAAGATAACATACCGGGTACCATTCTCCTGTCAAAGGATCTGGACGATCTCTACCACCACTTGGTGCTATCCAAATTATCTGTGAACCGCCACTACATAATGTCATAAAAGAGAACCATGAGCAATCCCATGTAACAAAAAGAGAAGTATGCATGTGTTTGTGTTAAAACAGAACACCAGATCTGTGGTGGATTAATGGTAACTACAAAAATATTGTTTATGAATAGTCCTGTCTGCACTACAACTAGGTGCTGACTTTAACACATTAGAAAACTAGCATCTGTATCGTATGTTCTACTACTAAGTACTAACTATTGTAAGTTTCACTCCACCAACTTGAAGTAGAAGTTTACATGTACATGGTTAAGCAGCCAAGTCAAATAGACCTAACATTTATTGGTAAAAAGGATGAAAACTAACATGTTATTGTAAGGGAAGAATACCGTAAAAGCAAAGCCATTTCCTTCAGACTACGAGTATTTGCCCTCCTCTTCATATCAATTAGCTCAGGAAAATCATGCATATGCTTTTTTGAGTACACACAAATGAGGTTTCTGCAGGGAGAAAGTTGGTCTGTGACAAATTGATATTTCCCAGCAATAGAAGTACAAGAAAACAGAGAAGACAACTTAATCAAATGAGCTTCTGGGGTGGTAAAAAAACCTTCCCATACTAAATGGCTTGCAAAGAGGATCCGTTACAACCCTATCACCAGCAACATAAACCTACAGCAGATGGTATATCAGACTATCAGTGCTAATGTGATTTAGACATTAGCATATGATTATTCACATGTATTGGCCAAGTATATGCAAAGTACTTCTTACAATATTTTCACTAATCCAAGGATTTCTTCGTTCAAGCAGCAGGGCAATGATTGCTGGATCTGCTTCTGTTTGATGGTTAGACATCAGAACAACATTATGGCCCTACAATGACATAAAACAATTTCAGAATATTTTTTGCATAAGAATCTTTAGTAAATAATTTAAAAAAAACTTGGATGGTGCTATGGCAGGACAGAAGTATGTTCGGATAGTTACTACAACCACACAAGTACCTAGCATCTAGTGCTTCCAGCAGTGACAAAAACAATTTAGATAAAGAATCATCTGGTGATGGGGACATCATGTGCTAACATACACTAGAATCACTTTATCACTAAAACATAAGAATTGGCTCATGATGTCTGTTCTCATCATTCTTCCATCAAACATATTTAAATAACTATCAAACCGAAGAACCAATTATACAGTGGCCTTTTGTAGGGTGCTATCTATCCTAGTCATTTTACCCTAGACATGTGATTGTTGGACTATTGGTTTGTCCCATTTATTTGATCATGGCAGACGGCAGTTGCAGTTACCAGGACATTGAAGAGGTTTGATTATCAAAGAAACTGTTGATCAGAAATAAAAAGAGGAAGTAGATAATGTCATAATGCAATGGAATTTAGATGAACTAACCTGTCGGAGCTTCTCTTCCATGTCATGAAAAATGGATATATTACCAACATAAGAATTCCTGGGCATATGTCAAAAAAAGTTGACAGGATAAGGAAACTATAACTGTAAGCTACAGATAGATTTAGAATATACATGAATGTTGTAAGTATGTTGGCCTGTGAAGGTAATAAACTAAACCAATGTGTGTTACTAAATATCATTTTTCCTGTTGAAGGAATATCTCTGACTAAACTACTATCTAAAAGTAAATATGAACTTATTCAGGCGATGGAAACAACATATGTCTTCAAGGACTGGGAAAGCAAGTAATATTATTATGCCTTGATTAAAGAAGGTATTGCCTTCGTCTCTACAGAGTATCCTATAAACACCAATCAAAACAAAACCGTTAGCACTCAGCGACATCATGGAGCTATCTGTTATCAGTTTGAAACGTGTGAACTTTTCTTCAGAGGTCGTCCTCACTAAGCATGTGTGCTACAAACTGTGGAAGTACATACCATGAATGGGCAAAAGGCAGAATTATTGAAAGACTAATCGCTCAACACTATGCACTAGACAATTAATGTGAACCATGTGGAAGCAGTAAGAGACTATAGTCAACAAAGCTACTAAGTCAAAATGCAGCATGTTGTCCATTATAGTGATATCCATGGGAAGTGCATCAAACTTTGTATGAAATTATTTCAACAAAACCAGTCCAGATGTTGTCAGCTCAGATTTTGCATTACCTAAAGTCTACGAGGGGCCTAATGTAGTTCTGACCAAACATGTAATAGTCGAATGGTTCCCTGACAGCTTTGTGATAAGGTGGAAAGGTAAATGGATTCTGCAAAAGGATGAGGCAGCTTGACATAAAAGGGGAGTCCTGGAACATAAGAAAGTGTCAGAGCAAATCAGGAAGATAATGGGAATAGAAAGCAGAACCTCTGCATCCAGCAGAACACAATCGAACAAAGCCATCATGTTCGAAAGCATGATCTCGTGTGCATTTGGATCCCTGTTCTGCAGAACCTGATCAGGCAGAATATTTGGAATCATGAGCCGTGAAGGATATAATTGTAGCAGATAGAAAGGAAGATTCAATAAACTCTGCCATGTTTACCGCATTCTTGTAATTGCAGTAGAGTTCTTGTAGGGCATCAGCAACATCAGCAGACAGCTTCCCTTTGTCCACTTCATTTCTGATATGTAGAATGAGCTCTGCACATCACAAGTATCAGGAAACACATGAGCCTGTGTGGCTAACGGTTTCATCTCATATAGAGACTTTCTAGGTTCAATCCTCTACATGAGTAGGCGAGCAATTTACCAACCAGGCTACAGAGTAAATCGACTGGTGTGCAGAACATACTGGCCACGGCTGTAGCATTGCAAATCGAGTTTGGCAGAACGAAGCGAGAAGAGGATGGGAGTATTAGCATTAGGAACCTTGCTCGTTGCGCGCGTCCAGCAGGGGAGAGGGGCGCACCATCTCGGAGGCGAGGACGGCGCCCTTCGCCGGCACCCGCGGGCCTCGGCCCGACCTCCACCCGGCCTTCGCTTCCAGGCGGAGGGCGCCGCGCCGCGAGCAGCAGAGCCTCGCCGGCGCGGCCAGGATGGCGGTCAACGCCGGAGAGGAGGCGAGCGGCGGCGCCTGCATGGAATCTTCTAGAAACCTGATCCGAAAGGAAAACCCTAGTGGGGACTGGGGAGTGGTGGTGGGCGGAGCGCCTCGGGATTTGTGCGCGAGTCCAGCCAAAGGAGGGGGTTTGTGTTTAGATTGACAATACGGCGAAATGAAATGACTTTTTTTGAATGAGATATCTTGTTTGGTTACTCGATGAATTCATCTCATTTTTTTTTTATTAAATGATGAAATAATACGATATGTGATACTTTATATGTGGATCTCACATATTATTCTCTCACACGCGAGTGAAACGAACTCGTTTCCTTATTTTTCAGAGATAAGCTCATTTTAAATCTAGAGTGAATATTCTTCTACAGGGATGATCCCATTTCACCTATCTCTCATCCAAATGACTTCAAAAATGGTATCGCTCAGTCCTGTCGCGGGATATCCCTCTATCCAAACATAGCCCTATTGTTTAGATTATCGCTGAACGATAGACTCATACTCTCTCAATGTGTTTTCCATCTTAATAACTCATACTCTCTCAAAATAGGTTTAATGAGGGGCTAAGCAAAAATTGTATCATTTAAAATTCATGTGTTTGCGTGCTGTTTGGCCTAAAGTTGATGACTATGCCAAACTGTATCATTGATCTAGATGTGATTTACAAGAAAAGTACTTATTGTATGGCGGCTACATGGCTCCTCTAGACGTTGATTGTCCCGCAACATAACGCGATGCAAAACTGTTTCACATGTATAAACGTGAGAGTGGTGTGACGACACAAAACAGTTTCACATGCGGCATGATGTAAGCGTAGGATGATACGTTTGACATATCGAATACGCCATGCTATATATATTAGTGACGATTATGACTAACGTGCATGCAATTAAAAATAAAGTGCAATACCACAAGTTAGTTATGACTCAAGAGAATCAATCATAGTGACTCAAAATGTCTTAAACACAGAGTCACCATGTAGTCACAAGATAGCATTTAAGGAGAACCAATCTAATGCAACCAAAGCTGGTTGATCTTTCATTGGCTGGAGATTCAACTATTTGTTACTTTTAAGTAAATGTAATTCATTTATTTATCACTCGTGTGAATGACATGTAGGATCATATAAGTCTATAACTGTAGATCAAAATAACAAATAATTGAATATAATTCTTAAGGATGAAAAAATATTAAATATCCTCATTGCTTGCCAAGTTTGGGGGAGGAAAACCGCCTACTACAAATAGAACTTTGAGCTCAAATGGAATTAATCGATAAATTGGATATATGAAATGCATTGAAACCAATGTTACTAACTTGGAAACCACGGTTCTTAGCTAATCAAGTACCATTTAAATTTTTTAGATAATCAAGTACTACCATTTAATTTTTTTAGATAATCAGTTACACACAATTAGTGGAAAGTGATTTTTGGACGGACGTTTTATTTACGAACTCTGGCTCCCAGTAACAACACAACAACTAGTATTGTACTGTGCTTACGCTATAGAAAATTTTGGTACATTATCTTTTAATTTATATATATCTTAGTATGAAATGAAGAAATACTAGAAACAAAATCCTAGCACAAAGATGTTAAAAGATGTATGACCATCTAACAAGGCCAAACCAAAGTAAAATCCTAGCACATAAGGCTCAACCATTCATGAGCCACAATCACAACAGAAAATCTATAATCAGAAACAAAAGCGGTTCCAAAGTGTGAGCATTGACAGCAATGATTTATCGGTTGGCCTAAATACCTTTCTCTAATTCAATATTAATGGCAGCAACCTGACTTGTTTGATGACCTCAATTCCTACTAAAAGCTGTGATTATTAGTTGATAAGTTTGTGGTGACACTATTTTCCTCAAATCTTATATCTAACTTAGAATATATAAAAACAAAATTCTCTTGCCAGGAATTCCAAATAGGCAAAGCGAAAGCATAAATTTAGCTATAGTGAAGATTTAACAACTTGGATCATAAGAGAACATGGAGAATCATAATTAGAATGAACAGATGAACACATTGAACTTTGAAAATACAGCTAACTGTGTATAGACATCAACAGACACACAACCCAGTCTGATTTTGCATGGTGAATTTGAGGCCTGAATTTTTTATTATACTGACCCAAGAGATTGGAAATCAAGGAGTAGATCCCCTTATATATAGGATATATACTACCAATTAGTTTATGTTTGTTAGAATAGAAGGTCAACAAACTGATAATTGCATGTTGAATATTAGTAAAAAAATCCGGAAACGTTAACCATTCATCATTGCCAAACTTTAGCATATTAGAACATCTGAAATATCTTCCCATCTGAGAAAACGTTAACCATTCATCATTGCTAAACTTTAGCATATTAGAACATCTAAAATATCTGAATAGCTCCATATGAAGCAACAGCATAATAATATAACGAAGCAACTTGAGCAATCCATGACAGGCATAACATGACGACCACGATATAAATTTGAGGTCAAATAAATCTTTACCTAAACTCTTCTTAAATCAGAGGTAAGTAGGGGTGCTGAGGAATGGCAGCGCAGCAAGAGACACGAGCATCTCCAGGGCACCATCAGGATGATTCCTGTGCTTTGGTCTTGCAAGCTGAAGTTGCACGTCCACAAAAGCCTGCATCCGCTTCAGCTCTAGATCCTTGAGGAATTGGAGGGAAAGCAGCAAAGATGAAAATTACACATAAGTAAATAAGAAGTGACCATTGAGACAGTTCAGTTGAAATAGAAAAAAAAATCTGCAAACACATGAAAAGATGGTTAATCCCAGAAGGATGGAAACACATGTTCCTGAACACCGTTTTAACTAATTTGTCTTTTACAAAAGATACTTTGCAGAAGGATTGCACCAGCGGATGAACACAGAATATACGTGTATTTAGTTCTAGTTGAATGTTTAATTTTTGATTAATCTACCACATCCTATGCACAGTATGCACTAATGCATATACACAAGTTTCACTGGTTTGCATTATCAATAGAAAATCATTGGATTGGTCTTTCCATATATGTTTTACACGTATGAACAATGGAGATAGGTAAAAAGAGATGTCAAACACCTAAACACCTAAAAGGCAGGAAAAGCTTGCCATTTGAGCGTTCAGAGCATGTCACGTTTGATCCATTACTTGGTTACTTTACGATGGCTGATGAAGAATAATCCTTAGTACGCAATTTATAACAAAGGAAGGGTAGCAGAAATTATACTATTCTCAGTCACACAATCCATTACCTTGCAGGGGTTGAGAAATTTGTAATGCAAAGCTTAAGCTGTCTAGTTTCAGATGTGATATAACACATTAACAAGTCCATATCACCCCGCAAACAACATAAAATTGGGAAGGAGCAAACAAATCCCATTACTATAGAGATGAACACAATCCAGAATATAAACCATAAAAGAATCACTCTACACTACTCTGACTGATTAGGACAAAAGTGAATGCATTCCACACCCACCACATACGAACATTACACAACAAACACAGCTAATGATTAAAATTACCAAACATTTGTGCCACATTGCAACGGAAAAAAACAAACGCAGCAGTAAACGTGTTAAGAGGAGTCACTCACCGCGTCGGTGGAGTTGTCGGTGTCCATGTCGGCACGGAGGTGAGCGTACAGCTACGGGCTGCGGTACACCAACCCAAGCGCTGGATGCGAGATGATCTGTGGCACGATGTCTAGCAGGATTGATCCCATGTACAGTAGCATTGCCGCGATGTACAGCGGCCCCCCGTGGACTCGGATGGGGTGATGTAGTCGCGCGTCGTCTAGCCAGCCCCTCGCCTTCTTCTCTTCGCCCTAGTGCGGGACTCCCAGCAGGACGGAGGGGAGGGGCGCAGGGCGGCGTCGTGCGGAGGGGAGAGGGCGGGGCAGTGCCGGAGCTGTGGTGGGGGGGCGGCGTCGTGCGAAACGATGGGGTGTAGGGCGGCGCCGTGAGGAAGGGTGGGGCGCAGAGGATCGGAGGAGGGAAGGGCGGCGCGGAGGCGGGAGGCGAGAAGCGGGCGGCGGCACGGGGTTAGGAGGAGGCGGGAGGCGCCCAGGTGATGCGGGAGTGCTGCGGGAGAAGGCGGGGAGGCGGCGCTGTATCCGTGTAGTCGTGTGCGCGGGCGTGGTTTGCTGACGTTGAAGAGAGGAAACAGATCTAGCGAAATTAGAGGAGGGCTGCGCGATCGGGTGGCGGCGTGGGGGAGTTTAGGCGGGATGGGAAGTAGTAAGGGCTGAGATTTGACGGAAGCCATTGAAAAGCTCAGATATTTCAGATGAGTGAGTATGTGGATACTCAACTTCGTTAATTATATATTAGAGTAGATGGGGTAGATGCACGCAAACGAGGATAGGGGAAAAATCTGGAGTAGATGGACGGCTGCCGTTGGAGCAGAGACCGTTGACTGCACATGTGAACCGTCCGATGTCGGCATCACGTCGTCTCCATTTTGCTTACGGCACAAGAAAAAAAAGGCAACTTGGGACCCAAGGCAGAGCCCGCCAGCCCGGTCCCGCGAGCATCCGGGCCCACATGTCGGTGAGTGCGTGGAAGCGTGAGGCGGTGCACCAAGAACGAGGAGGAGGTAAGCGTGGACCTCGCCCAATAATTCCTCCGGCGCACGCCTCTCCGTTCCCCTCTCCCCTCTCCTTCCTCCCGCCCGCCTCCGCCTCCGCCGCCGCCTCCTCTTTTGCTCTGACTATCCTCATCACGCCGTACAAGGAACCGCCGGCCGCCACCGCCACATCCTCCGGCCATCGCCGGAGATAAAGTGGGGTCCGTAGGGGAGTCATAGGGGGGCTTAGGGATTTGGATCGGAAGGGATGAAGCGCTCGATTTCGTCTACGGTCGTCCCCACTGACGTTGCTGCTAACCCTAGGTAAGCATCCGTCTCTCGATTCACCTCTCCCAGCCCTGGATCTGCTGATTCTTCCCGTTTCCCTCCTATTGGTCATATGAATAACTTTCTCTTGTAGCAACCGCGTTTTGTATGTTCCTTCTGAAATTTGCGGGAGCCAATTCTTAGCGGTCAAAGCAGATTTAAGATTCCCCAACTTGGATCCCTTGTCATGTGAATTCCGGTGAATTTCGCGTTATGTTCCCCAAATCATTCTTTTTATCAATGATTCATTTAGTCAAAGCTGCGCCTGTCCATGCTTGTGTCAGTGGTGCGATGGTTTAGGAAACTAGATTGATTTCTGGTGAATTTCATGTTAGGCAGCATATACCTGTGTTAGTTTCAGCAACCACCTATTTTTTTACTTTAGTATCATTTGTTATTCGCTGTTGTTTTGAATATCTAGTCTTATTATTATGGATCATATTTTAGCCCTCACTGTTGGTCACGTCAATCGATAAATTTCAATGATGATAAGGAAAGAAAAACAATGTGAAGCTGCTACAATATAATGATATATACATCTGATTGAATATTAGCAGAGTACAATATTACCCTTTCTTTGTCTAAGTACTGTTTTTGCATGGGAGTATCTTGTCACACAATCAAACCAAAGGAAACTCCATATTGATGTCTGTTTTGTCCTTATTTATCATATCCGTAATGCTTAAAGTAACACAAATTATGTTCGACTTCTAGGAACAGTGTAAAGCTATTTTTTGAGCAACCTTGACTTGCAGCCTCTTGTACTCCTAATTTGAAAGTGTGCTTTTGCATTGCTCTCTAATATCTGCCAATTTTTCATTTTCAGGATCACTTCACTCCTGCCTATTTCTGACCCAACTCTTTTTGGTTTTCACCTTGTCGATGGCGAAGTTGAGTACATTCAGAAGCTTGCCTGTTAGCTTAGTGTAAATAGTAGGTTTGTTGGGGTTTAGTTTGTTAGAAAGAATTAGTCTCTGGTTCATTTCTGCTACCAACAATGGCTGCAATGAACGAAAAGGTATTGGGTAAATGTGGAAACATAAGTAGCCTCAAGAGAAAGCGGGACAGCCCTGCTGCATATTACACTGATAAGCACCTTGCCGACAACTCTTCTATTAGGTTTTGTGTTGATGAAGCTCACAAGGCAAACATCACATGCCATTTAAACAGGCAGATTATACAGAGTTATCAGAATTTCATGAGTAGTGCATTACCTAAGCGAATTCTGCTCCGCCAAGGTGGTGACTGGAAAGACTTTCCAGAGCAAATTGTCAAGCTTGCCCAAGTTGATTTCAGGACAAAGAAGACAATCACAGAAGGTGGATACCAGAACCAGCTATTTTTGCTGGATTTTGTGCACATGACATTCATAGACTCAAAGACAGGTCTTCAGAGGCCAATAGCTTGGATTGATGAGAATGAGAAGCATTACTTCCCGGAATTATTTGTTGAAGGGCGGACATTATATAGGAAGAAAGATTTTGGCAATGGAAGTAATGTATACATAACTGTTGAGCCTAATGGGACTCAAGAAATGAATGGCTGCTTTGGAGCATCAGAAAGTTCTGCAGAAAGCTCAAACTTTGAATCTAGTACTGATGATGTTTCCAGTGCTAAGAGAGGTAGGGCTGAGAAGGGTGTCACAGGGGAAAAAACTGGTGATGTTGGAGAAACTATTGGAGAAAACGAGCTGCTCACTTTGTCGCCACCTTGCAGATTCCTGCCACAAAATAAGCTAGGTGAACAGTCACATGCTCAACTAGCTATTGGTGCTGTGCAGAAATTGTTGCTGCAGGGGCTGGACACTGTTATTGGTTCCAAGGACATAGTTGGGATCTACAGAACACCAGTGCTGGATAATTATAGAGAGTTTCGTTATAATCTTTTCAAAAAACAGGTAGAGCGTATTAAATGTAAGCGTGGCAATGCAAATGTCCGTTATGCCTGGCTTGCTTGCTCAAAAAAATCTGTGGATGAAATGATGCTGAATGGCATCTTGCAATTTAAGATGCCTGTTAAGTGCCCAGACTATGGAATCGGCACGCTCCTAGCTCCAGCAAATTGCTCCAATAACTGGTATGGTCCTGATCTATGAACCATCTGGTGGGCAAAACCTGTACTGATTATAGTGAACATTTAAGCCTGCCATTAACCATCCAGTTTATTTCTCTTATTTTGGGATAAATTCTAGTAGTTGATAACATGTTGCCAGGATCATTTGCTTGTTTTCATTTATTTGTTGTTTACATGCTTGCTTTTTTATGACATTATTATATTACCGCTTCAATTATTTATTTTCCTTTGTTCCCAAGTTTTTTATTTTCCTAACCACTGCGAAATTCAAAAATTGTATTACTTTCTGCAGTGTGAATTACTCTGATGTTGATGAAAATGGCATTGTCCATATGATGTTGTGCCGTGTTATAATGGGGAACGTAGAAATAGTTCACCATGGATCTAAGCAGCATCGGCCTAGTAACGAGTATTTTGATAGTGGTGTAGATGACCTTAAAAACCCTCAACGTTACATTGTATGGGATATGAATCTGAATAGTCACATCTATTCTGAGTTTGTAGTCGCCATCAAATTGCCTCCTAGAGTCAAAGGTAACTAATCACAACTGATGTGTCATTTTTTAAATTTTTATTTAGCCTAGCACAATTTGTAATGTCTGGCAGCCCCAAATTTTCTTATGAGCGGGCCTTTTCATTCTGTGCTAGATTCTCTTGCCACCCAAGAAGATTGTCACAATTTATCAGATGTTTCATCACTGGTCTTGAGCTCTGGTTCGCCTGGTAGTGTGTCACAGGTAAGATACTTTACATTGTGGCTTAATAACATGTTACTGTCACACTAGAGTTAACTTCTGTTCTCACACCGACAAGTTCCACTGTTGGGCAGCAGCAGCAGCATGCAATAATTCAGATTGAGTGACTGAACCAACTATTGACCTGTGCTTGCGTTATAAGATTAGACTTCAAGCTGATTCTAGTATTTTATCTTTGATAGAAACCTTCAAATATGATAAGTTTCCTGTTAACCATGTTATCTCTTATGTTGGGGGCGAGTTAACGAATCATTTAACAAACATCCTCTTATGCACAAACAGGGCATGAACCTTCTATCTCCAACATTGGGAGGTCAATATGAAGCCCCCATGTTAGGAGATTCAGTTGAAAGGGTTCCAAGTACGCCTTGGATGCCTTTTTCAATGTTATTTGCAGCAATTTCCACCAAAATTTCTGCTGGGAATATGGACATGGTCAATAGTTGTTACGAAGAATTCAAGGTCTTCTACTGGGCTAGTATTGTTTCTTACCTGAATTTGCTCTCCCTTTCTGTTTCTGTCTGAACCAACTTTTTTCCGTTCTTGTTCATGGCTGCATTTACCAGAGCAAGAAAATAAGCCGAGTCGACCTAGTGAAGAAGCTGAGACATATAGTTGGTGACAGAATGTTGATATCAACAATAATGCGACTCCAAGATAAGGTATGCATCCTTCTCTCTGATCAAGGCAATCTTAGCTCTTGATTTGTGCAGCTATGAATCTACCCTGTCAGCCAAAGGTATTGACTAGAGTTGTCATGATCGTTGTGTCTGAAGATCCCTCATGTTTTTCCAATGCATAGAAATACTTGCAATTCTGAGTTGCAAGAAAATAAGAGCGTGGTTATGATCTTGTTCGATTTTTTCACACTTTCTAACAAGAAATCCCTTTTGTTTGCGTGTCAGCAGTTACCTCCTGTGTCGAGGCATGAAACACCCAAGGCTGCTAAACCATGAGGTCAGTGGGGATGGATCATTCAAGGATAGAAGGAAGTGGCCAACTTGACTAGTACTCAAAAACATAGTTGGAGGCTATGAATCGTCTTCGTAGTTGTCTGCGTCTGTGTATGATGTGTGCTGTCTTTTCGGTTCAAGGATTCATGTTGGCGAAGGTTTCTATTATCCTTTCCCGAAAGGATGATTTCAGCTTTACTCGTGGACCTGAGGTTACAAGAGAAAAGGCTCCTTGTTTGCACTCTTGTTTCTTCTTTTTTTTTGCAGACCTCCAATGTCATAATATATATATGTATATATATGCTATTATTTTGCTGGGTTTGTTTGGATTTGATAAGCTGTCTGGATTTTGGTAGTGCCAAAATGCTAAAATTTGGTAGGGTAGAATTGATAGGACATAGGATTATGTTAGATTTGGTGCCAATAAGAAATGGATCCATGTGCACTGCCAGAATTTGGGTGAGATAAATTTTGATGGTGTGTTTATTACTGTTCTACAAAAAAAATTGATAAGTATCAGACTAAACTAAAAAACTAGAATATCGTTATGTCGTTTTGTAGGGCGTTAACGGGGCAAAGTTCACAATTTCGTTTGATTTTTGTCTCCTAAAGTTTGGAGCTCCTCTAACTCACTAGACTTGGGTTGAGTTTTGAGTGAATTCAGTGAATTTCAATCTACCACTAGGAGTCTGAAATAATACACCGAAATGAAAAGGTGGAACCCTTGCATGCCTCGGTAGTTTTTGAACCTATCTTGGCAAAATTATTCTCACATGACATGTGCAAATACCAAATAGTTTCTTGTTCTTATTTCCTTGATAGTTTTTGAACCTTGCGTAAATTTTTTTTTAAAGTTATTTTGTTCCCGAATCTGTCATATTTGATTTGTGAAACCCTTGTCGAGGTATTAATATAGCCTTTCTTTCTTGTTCTTATTTCATTGATAGTTGACAGCCGTCGTCGGTTTCCTCTTCGATTATTCCATTTATGTTATATATCGAATATGAGCAACAATTGATTGATCATGATAGACGTTTAATTGAAGGAGTTTTCTCACCCCTTCAGAAATTCACCATTCTCATATGTCACTGCTTTAATTTTTTGTGTCTATATATACTATTGTCGTTAGTTCCAACGTTAATCGACGTTAGTTTTTTTCTAAATGCCAAAACTGTTCTCATCTCACTAAAAAACAAAGATGATTTAAGCTCCATGATCAGCTAGTACTTGCTCCGGACAACATGTGCGTACCAATCACTCATTTAATCCAGCGTAACTAAGACCGCTCAGAAGCAAAGCAAGCTAGCTAGTTTTGTGAGCTGAGGGTAATTTTGGTATTTAGAAAAAAAACTAACGTTAAAATTGATGACAGTGGCATGTATAGATACAAAAAATGAAGCAGTGACATATACGAGAACAATAAATTTTCAGTGACATATATGAAAAGCAAATTTTTAGTGGCATATATGGGAAGCGCTGAACTTTCAGCTGTATAAACAGAATTTTCTCAAATAAATTGGACTTTCTTCTGTTCTGACGTTTCGATTTCTTACCAGGGCAGATTGACAAAGTTGGCCTTGGTTTACACCACACACACCAAAACATAATTTTCGTAAAGTCATCTTCAAACATGCTACTCCAGTGCAACTTTAGCACAATTCCCCTCATTTGCGAACTGTTCATACTCCATACGACATGTTCAGTGAGTCTTACAAGACATTTGATGGTTCATGCTTGCCTGGCTGACCTGACGGTTTTGGCACAGCTTAAACAAGAACCAATGTTTTACGAACTGTACCAAGTTGTTCTCAGGTGAAAATATGCAAATACTATATAGCTCATGGTTTGATTCACATGAACATGCTGTATTACTGCACAGAAGAGTAGAATGTAGCCAGCATTGGCCACAGGCGAAATAACAAGCGAGAGAGTCCATGGAACAGAGTTGCTACGACAGTTGGAACATGGCTGCAAGAGACATGTTGGGCCGGGCATCTCAGTACATTCCTCCCACAGCTTGGGAAATTTCTTCCATTCGTGTGCAACAACAGAGCAGACATTCCAAATTCGAAACAAACAAAGAATTTGATTCACTGCTGAATATTAAGCAGCAGGTTAACTTGATGCAACAAGCGTATGAAAGAATACAGTTAGCTGTAAAGCAGCAGCTGAGGTTGCTGACAAGAAGAAGAAGAAAGAGATATACAGCTGCTAAACAGAATCAGAAAGCAAGGTGGAGTCACTGGCAATGCAGGCACCAAACAGCAGCAAAGCAGTGACCCAGAACCTCCTTCAGCAACAAGAACCTAACCATGCCTAGCTGTGCCTCAAATTGGAGGCTCTGCTGCACAAAGAATTGATTAACCAACCTTCTAAAGTCAGTCAGCTTCTGTGCTAATCAAATCAATCTGCGACACACCTCATGGATGGATCCCAACCCTTGTATCACCCCGTGTAGTTAAGAACGCACCTAAACAAAGAATGAATCTGTATCTCCTGAGGTTAGCACCTTTGTCAGTATTCCCTCCCTAGATTGTAGGCGGCGGCGGCCAACAACCAACCGGCTTCTCATCCCTTGTAAATATTTGTGTCGAACTGCCCTGCTCAACCACTCTGTTAGCACTGGAAGGTAGCCGGATTTTCAGTCGCTTTGGCCGGACCTCTGCAGCAGCATCTCTAGTCGCCGTTTCCGCAAACTCTTCTCTGGAGCAATTGCTCGTTGATGGATACGACTTCAGCTTTGCAGCATAACTGGTCTCATCCTGCTGAGTTTCCAACTGCCGCCGCTTCATCCTCCAGGAGATGGGCACCATGTCCTGTCTTTCTTCATCATAAGAGGAGCCAGAATTCAAATTCTTCATACCCATACAGCCTGAGGGAGCTGAAAACCGACCAGAGTCTTCTGGTTGCTTATTGTCTTGTATTTCGGTACGTACCTTCTTCAGCCGCCTGAGAATCTGGTAGCAGTATTTATATCAGAAACGAAAGTTTGTACTCTCTAAAATAGGAAAATTAAATGCATTAAATGTTATGGGTCCATATGGCATCCCTCCCATACAGATTCCTTGGCCACAAATGGTTTGAGAACTCAACTGGTGAATAACTGGAGCTCCAAACTTTGTGTTCAGTAATTTATAACATGATTGAATTACATATGGCTTGTCATTTGCAGGCAGGGCAGCAACATCTAATCATTTGTAGATGAAGCAGTTTCCCTTAAATGGTACATGTAACTAAATGTTGGCGCCAAGTCAAACGGGTCTAAAAGATGAAATTATAACATACCTGCTGCTCTGACAAGTTTGATGTCTTGGTTTCGGATGCAGGTTTTCCTAATATGCTAGATCTGCGCTTGACTCGAAATATTTCAGATTCTGAATCTGAATCTCCACGGTATTCCATCGCTGAAGCATTACAAGAACCAATTCCATTACAAGCATCAGCCATGCTGGATGAATTATCATCCACAGCATCAGTTACTTCGACTAATGATGTGTTTATGGCTTGCTTGGCACTGGAGTATACTTGGTTGGATTGATTGGCACAGACCTAAGTGAAATAACAAGAACATTAATCCAACAGAAAGATAACAGTTGGAAACATGTTGCAATGTAAGCATGGTAAACCCACCGTTGCTTCTTTTGCAGGCATAGACACATCATGATGTGCAGAAGATGTCCCTGTTGACGTTGCAGCAGAACTTTTTGCAGCATCAGCAGCAGTTGCTCCTAATACTGCATCAGTGTGGCAGAAGTCCCGGTTTATCTCCAAAGATGGGCCATCCTTGTTGCCCTGCTTGTATGAGCCAAAACCACTTCTTTCCTTATCCAAGCAAATATCCTGCTCAAATTTTCTCGATAGAGCTTCTAGATCCTGTATGTCCTCCCTAACGTAGACAACCCGGTTAGATTTGCAAGGGCAGCTCCGTAGTTCTTGTTCTGTAGTCCAATAACCAATGTATTAGGTAAAATATAAACAATAAGATTCAAAAGGAGCATTCTTAACATTTCTTACCATGATGAAGGCAGATTGGGTCAAAGTTGCATCCACACAAAACATGTGTAATGTAGCAATCACGCCGACACACGCTACATGACAGATTCGAGTATGTTTTTGGCTTATAACGTATCTGAGAGCCCATTTTAGCAAGCAGGCCACGTGTATGTCTCTGGAATCGCATCAACTGCACGAAGCAAGACTTCACACAATGCTGGGAGTATGGATGCTCAGATTTATTCAGGGATTTCAGGTTGCTGTTTAACAGTTTGTGGGACAGAAGCACTGCAGAACGACAAAGCAACTCCTCATGTGCAAGCAAGGGTGTTCTGTTCAGGACCGCATAGCGTCTGCTTGCCAGAGAACCAAGAGGAAACCAGTCACCGATAGCAAAATTGACAGCCTCTCCACAATTGAAGCCTGGGTAGTTCAAACATTGCTTAGAATACTATGCATATATTTGTAGAGTATATATGCACAAACTGTAATACACATACCGTGGCTGAAACCCGCATGGTAGGAGCGAGGGAAGGTGATGACAAACTCCCCAGGCTTTTGCACAGCTTTATAAACAGGAACGTTGTGGTCTAACAAGATATTTGGCGGAAACATTGTAGTCTTCCCCAAGAGGACATCAAATGCTGCATCCTCTCCTTCACCAACCAAAATATCCTTGTTGTATACATACTGGCTAGCCACCCTTTCAAACCCAGGAGCAGCATCACCCGGTATGCCATACCACGTCTTAAATGCCCCGCAATGATGGTAATTGATGCTGGTCATTAGGTCATGTGAACAAAATTTCAGTACATCAGTCCAATAAATGGGGGGAAAGGGGTAGCCATTGGGAACTCAGAATTTGTACCTGTACAAATAATGGTCTTCCACATGCCATGCAAACATACTGAAGAGCATCCCGATATAAAGCATCGGATCTGTTACTCCCTGTTTTGGATCAGGGTAATTACAATCATGAAAATGTGGACATGTTAAAGAGAGTAATACATATAGAAGTAAAAAATTACTTACCGGTATTGGTGTCTGCAGAAGTCTCAGCACAGAATTGGAGAGCCGTGAAAAGTTCTACAAAACAAAGAATAACATCAGCAAACACATAAACACACACACACACACACACACACACACACAGAGAGTCGAGCACCTTCAAATTCCAGTTGCTTTTCCCAAGTTGATCATGAGGAGCAGAGGAGAAGGCACTACCATCAACATCGCAAGCATATTCAACAAAGTCCATTTTACCGAAAGCAATTTCACGCCAGAATTCCTCCTCCACATACTTAGCGGGGAGACAACTAGCACAGGAATATTTCTTAGAGAACACCTTGTTGGCCATTTTCTCGTAGTCTCGGAAAGTATACTTTCTGCAAAATCATGCTGAACATGATTAAACTCGGAACATAAGCTGCCTGTAATGAAAATTAACAGACAATGGCACACACCTTTCACTCATAAAGAAAGTGACTGTGTCGTCTTCAGCCCATTCAGCAAGACGGAGCGGCTGAACCCTAGTCATGAACTTGAAACCAGGTTGTTCCTTCATCAACACGGCACCAGCAGGAACAGAAGCGCTTACAGGAGATACGATTTTGCAAATGCCTGGGAAAAAAGGAAATAGTACAAGGTCATTTGATTAGAAAGCGAGACCATACTTAGATCAATGGATCAACCAATAATACACTGTTAACAGAAAAATGAGGCCAGTGGAAGTAGTACCATATTTGGAAGCCACAGGTGCAATCTTCTGTATATAACCAATGGGATCCTCAAACTCCTCCTTGGTGGGACAATACACAGGGCACTCTTGTATCTTATCAATCCATTCTAGGTTAGACATGTCAAACTTATCCACCTTGCGCTTTGCAAAAGGATCCTTGTCCTGAGTTCTGCTAGGCAAACCTGTGCCATTGTTGGCATGCAATCTTACTCCGCAGGTTGCAGGCGTCCTTAATGCATCCCCGCCACTCCTTGCGGACACCGCAGGACCGTGACCCCCGTTGTTCTGAGCACTCAAACGCATCCTCTCTAGCCGCCGCCTCTTCAGCGTCTCGAGCCCATTCCTGACCTCTGCAGGAAGACAGTTCCTGCCCTCCCCCTGTGGCAGAGGTAAATTACATACATTACGGAAAGAGCAAGGAAGAAGGCACATCTGCAATCTGGGAAGGCAGCAATTCACCAACAGAGACAGCAGAGTCAGTTAGCACCAACAGTTTGGATGCGACGAATTGGTCACAGGTAGCACCAGAAAGATGGACTAGTCCCAACCAAGTCAAGAAAGCTACAGTCTTTGAACGGAACACGGCACATCCATACCATACCCTCCCTCGGGGTGGTTTCCCTACCACGGCCAAAAATCGTAACCAGTCAACAGCCGCGGATTTTTTCCCAGCCACTAATGCATTTATATATCTTTCGAGCTAGCTAAAATCCTAGTGCATCTCATCAATCTCTAACGATTCATAGCAGTGGTGGCTGCTCCCAGGAACCCTTCTTCACTTGAGTGCATAAAACAAACAAAGGCAGCATTGAGGATGAGAAAGAACAAGACAAGATGATTTTTTTCTAGTAGAAAATAGGCCTTGGCAGAGAATGGAAGAGAAAAGAGAAGAAAAAGGGGAATTTTGCAGTGAACTGGACGTGGTCAAAGGGGGGATTACGCGCATGCGGTATGAAATCGTCCAAAAGGGACGGCAAGAATAGGATTAGACAGCCTCCAGCCTCCTTGACTACTCCACTCCACTGCTAATAATGAGCGACTGCTCGTAAAGCAGCCGGGATTAAGAGGGTGCGTAAATTCACGGACGGACACGTAAACTAATTTAAGACTTGGTCCGCCCCCCGGTGAAGCTGGTGGGAAATGAATCTACTTAACTGTACGTCTATCCTCCTCTGCTGCAGCGGAATGGGGGCCAAATTAGGATTCCAACTCTGACTACACTAGTGCTACTCGTCAAAGAAAAGGCCTACTTTTCCATCATTAGAATAGAATTCAGCGAGGAGGCCGCGACGGCAATCCAAGAAAATCGAGAGCAAGCGGTAATCCTTGATCCAAATTGGCAGTGTGATTTGATGCGAAATCTACGGAGCGGGCGGCAATTTGATGTTGCTATAGTAAAAAAGATGCAATTTTTGGGAGAGAGAAGAAAACGAGGGGGGAATCAAACAGTAGTGTAATGGATGGAGGGGGGAGACGGGCGGTGGTATTAATTGACTTGGTTAGTAAAACGAAAGGAAGGGGAGGTAGAAATAGAATATGCATGGCGGCCAAGGCAAGGAAAGGAAAGGAAAGGAAAAGGCGCGAAGAAGGGGAAGGAGAGATTGCAGGCAGCGCAGATCCGGCGGAGAGAGACTTACCATGGCTGGTGCGCGGACGATTCGAGGCCCGTCTAGAGAAATCCCCGGTGGCGCGGGTGCCACATTCCCCTCCGGCGAGCGAGAGGGAGGGGACCCGGAGCGCGGCGGCAGCAGGCCCGTCCTGACCTCCTCCGTCTTGCTGTTCCGTGGCGCACTGGCGAGGGGAGCGAGTCCGGGAGGCGACCCCTCCGGGAAGAAGACCGAAGACGGCGAGGGGGCGGGCGGCAATGGCGAGCAGAGCAGCGGCCGGAGGAGGAGGAGGAAGGGGAACGGAACGGGGGAGGTGGTGGGTGGTTGGCTGCCTGCGACTGCGAGGGAGAGAGGCAGATGCTATTAGATGTGTGGGGGATAGAAGGTATAAAAATCCTTCCTTTTTCCCGTCGCCTCTCCCTTTTTCGCTTCGCTGTGCTGTGCTGTGCTGTTGGTCCAGCCAGCAACCACGCCGCTTGCAATGCTGGAGGAGTAGTCGGTATGTTATTTATGACAGACCGCCAACGGAACGGACGGGAGTTCCTTTAATTTTCCTCTTTGCTGCAAGTTGCTCCTCCGTCTATCTGTCATGTTCATGTAGGAGTAGAGCAGCAGCAGCAGCAGCGTTGTGTGGTGGTCGGTTGGAACACCCAACCAATTCAAAACGGAGACCAACCAACCCAACCCAACCCTACCCTACTCGTAAACGGAACCGCGTTGAACGCCGGTTTGGAAGCAAACAACTGCTCGTAGTAGATTCCACCCGTTCTCCTGTTGTGTGTTTGGCTTTGGGTTTTGGCCGCGTAGAGAAATACTCCAGAAACGCCATGGGTGCGCCTTGAATGAACAGTAGTAGTAGTTGGCTCAAGATCATCGAAGGAGGTAGTGGAGTGGAGCTGGAGCAGCAGCATGAACCCCACGGCACCTTGGGGAGATGACACAGACCACTCCTACAGTACAGTACGAGAGCAGTTGTAGAAACCGAGACACAAGGACGGAGACATGACGGGACGACATGCATGAAAGCTGGATGATGCCTGCCTCAGATGACCGATCGATCTGCTCCACAGCCGGCATTCAACAGAAAGCTAGCAACGCAGCAGCACAAGACCCGCCCGGCGTCCGGCGTCCGGCGACGTGCGCGCAACACTGTTGCAGACACGACATCGCCCCCATTAAAATATTTATCCCAGCTTTTCTAAACGGTGTAATTTCTTAAAAAAATGATGCGTTAAATTCTTCTATGAACTTGTTAGCACTGCATCATCTGTTTAAACCCTCACATAATTAAGATAAACTTGTCCTGTTTGAGATGCTAACATATATATATAGAGAGAGATGCATATATGGAGGTATATATTGGCGTTGGTGATATAGCATCTGACTTTATCTCATCAGTCAGACTTGCTTATTTTAGCTGAGGATTGAATTGACCTGGAAGGCATTAATAAGTGAGTGCTCCACTCCACAGCATAGTACTGACGATGTTCCAGGTATTATATGCTCTGCTGTTGACTTGCATCTCCATAATGGATGGTTGCTGCAGTAATTTTAATATGATAGGAGCATGCTTAATTTCTTTTTTGGTGAGTCCCAAAAGGCAGATTAAGCTACAGTTTGACTTGATTGCGTTGCATCATCGCCACTCTGACGATATAGGAAGGATCCACCAGGCACCAGATGCAGATGCATACACATATGCATGTCCAGATTCCGGCTTTGTTTGTCTCGTCGCCTGCTTCTTCTCCTCTCCACGGACGCTGTCTGTGGCTGTGGACATCCTGCCTGCCTTTTATCTGCTAGCTGCATGCTACTTTGCATGTTCAGCTAGCTACGCTTGTGGTGTGGAGCTGAAGCAGCTTTTGCCAAACACCCGCAACTCCACGGAATGGATTCGCCGCATATATCGCTGTCCCTAGGAGTACATGCTTATTATTACTATTACTATAGTTATATTTGGTTCAGTTTTTTTAACTATCTTTTTAGTTTAAAAGATAAAAGCTGAACTAAATAGATTTATGTCTATTTGTTTTATTTTGATATTATAATAATCTAGTTTATAGAAAAAAGCTGAGTTAGACCAGTTTATTGGATTGTTATAATCTGTACTATGAATTATAATAAGCTGACACAACAAGCTGACATGTTTGTTTCAGCTTATAAAAATAAACTAGATTACTATAGTCTCAAGCTAAAATAAACATATACAAATTAGCTTTTTCAAAAGCTGCAATATTTTCTTGTATAAATTGAAGAAGCTGTGAAAGTTGCTCTCACTCTAACTTTCATAGCTTCTCAGTCCAGACCTTACAAAAACTATTCACTTTACTCTCACCATAATTTTTATAACTTGTCTATTTTTCTATAACTTATAACTGACAGCGGCTTTTTAGAATCTTCAACCAAATATATCTGCCAGCTGCACTTACTGCACGCGGACGCAGGCCCTGGTTGGAATCTATGGATATGAGAGAATAAGAAGGAGCAGCTGTGGCTCACACGTAGAGTACATCCATCCTGTGGTCTCCTGCCTACTTTTGCAAGCTTAATCGGCTGCATCGTGAGGCTGCAAACTCGTCTCCTTTTGCACGTCGACCCATCCATGGCAAGTGGTTAACTGAGACCAGACAAATCTGTCTCATGAGAGATGAGACTCCACTCACCGACCAAACGGCATGCAATGTCATCCTCGCGTTGACTTCGCTTTGCAGCCTGTGGCACATGTGCACTGCATACACGTGCCATCCACGTCCGTTCTTCGCTCGATCGGCTTCACAGCTTTTTAATTACGAGTAAAAAGTTTTTTTTCAATGGCTGCCTTCTTTCTTTACTCAAGACCCAGATCGGATCGAGTGACCTTGAGCCTTATCTACACAAGAGACTTGTTAATATTCGAGGGTATACAAATACAAGCAGTTCTAGTAATTTTAATTGTTTTCTAAATATAGATCATTTGAGAATTTTTTATTGAATTTTTTATCTTTCTTTTCTTCTCGAATAAATATTAATACTCAAAAATTAGCGGGAATTCTAACGGCAAACAACCTCCTAAAATGTGATAAGGCTTGTAACCCAATTTGCAGCCTTTGCCTCAATGCCTTTGAAACTCCTAACCATCTTACCTGAAAATGCAGCTTCACTAATCAAATGTGGTCTCAAATTCTCATCCGCTTTAAGTTCATGGGAACGCCAAGCATCACTTTGGGTAGTACCATTCAAAGCTGGTGGCGGCGAGCATCAGGAAGCATCAATTAGGCAGATAAAAAAAATCTTCAATGAAATTCTTATCTACATGTGGTGGAACATCTGGAAAGAACGTGATCGTCAAATCTTTCAATCTCATACCAACTCAATCGACACCATAGTTGACATGATAACAACGTAAGTAGAGGCTCTCCACTTTGCAAAAACAGGAGCAAAACTTGCTCTCGTTCCTCCCTAATTCTGCTCATCTATTAAGAGTATTGTAGTTCGCTTTTCCTTGATGTATCACTTTTCGATTTTGGTCGCCATTCTTAATTAAAGTTAATGATTTTCTCAAAATTTTTTTAAAAAATAGCAGGAATTCTAGAGAATATTTATAGAATCAGGTAACAACCCCTACAAAACGGCCGAGGGCTAAGATTGGAAGCAACGATGTCCTACTTGTCATGTATGGCCGTAACTTTGCTTCCTTTTGCTCCGACCAATATGTTTCGTTGGGCTCACCTGCCCGCGTGTCTGCTTTGCCTTTTGTATTTGGTTAGTTGTGGTTGGCTAGAAATTTCCCTTCCATCGCTACGGATTTTGATCAATTAGTACTACACTTTGGTGATGGTTAGTTATGACCTGATTTTTACTATAATTAAGCTAGCTACCTGTCGTTGGAAGAAAGAGATCGACAGAGGTGTACATATTTTGGTGATTAGAGCGGTCCAAACTTTCAATACTGTGTTAGCTATTTATTTGTGTTAGCTATTTATTAGGCTGCTACGTAGAAAAAAATCTAACATGACAAAAAATTTAAAGAAGAGAAAGAATAGAAAAGGAATAAACCATATCTAAAGTAAGATATCATATCGTCACAACATCTAAGATGAAGATAAAAAATGATTGGATGAGAGGTGAAGAGAGAAATGTATAATTTTTTTACTGTAGACCCACGCTAAAAAATTAGAGTTAAGAGTATAGTTTCTAGAGATGATGTCTTACTGAAATATCAAGACAATTGCCCTCGGTCTAATTACAGCCCATGTCAGGCCTGCAACACCCCCAGATTATTCAAGCCAACGGTAAGAGGCATGTACCTGTCACGCCCTTTTCCTTTCCTTTGTTAGAGAAGAAAACACAGTTTTCTTTTTTATCAGCCATCTTGTTCATTCATTTCATTCAAATTATACAACAAATAATCTAAACTGGCACAAACTAAAGAATAAAAAATAATATAAGGAGATTTTTACGGTGCCCCAAAAATTATATCAATCATCCAATCTATATGATCCAACGGTTCAGATTTAAAATCATTTCCTAAGTGCGAGACCCACATGCATGCAAAATAAATCCTTTCCATGCAACTGACGCTGGCTCACAAAATAATTTGAAATCCCTTAATTTATGTGCAGGCCCATATGTATAGAGATTACTTTCCCTGATTAAGCAATGTACTTGATAAATCATGCGTTCACACTTGAAAAGCAAAATAAATCCTTTCCATGCATCGTATGCTGGCATGCAAAACGACTGATATCCCTTAATTTATATGTGGGCCCATATGCATAGATATTATTTTCCCTAATTAAGCAAAAGTTGATAAATATAGGTCCCCAAATCCTAATACAATGGATATTGGCTCATAGCGCAGTGGATGAAACGCTCTCAATTAAAGCATAGGTGCAAGGTTCGAGCCCTAGGAGTAGGGATGGTAATCGGGTCTGACGGATATAGGTAGTGCATACTCATATCCGTACCCATTAGTCCGACGGGTAAAAACTCGTGTTCATACCCGTCGCACGCGGGCGCCGTATATCCACAGGTATACCCGTTTACCCGTGAAACCAATTGATGGAGCAGACTTATGGGGAGGAAGGAAGGGGCCGCACTAGGGAACGCACAGGGCGGCACGCGGCGGCGCACACCGGGGAACGTGCGGGGTGGCAAGCGGTGGCGCGCACCGAGGAACGGGTAGGCCGGTGCGGCCCGGCATGTGGCGGGGAAGGCGAGGGGGAGCGGGGTTGCCGACAGGAGAGAGAGGGTAGGAGTGGCGCAGAGAGGAGAGGGCGGGTTGGGCGACACAAACTTGCAAGAGAGGAGGAGGTTGGTGCGGCGCAGAGAGGAGAGGAGGGACTAGTGCGGCTGGAGAGGAGAGAGAGAGGGAGTAGGGTGGAGGAAGAGAGGAAACTAGGTTTTTATTTATATATAAATGGGTAAACGGGTATGGGAAGTCAATACCCATATCCGTACCTATTTATCCGTTGGTATAAAATTGGGAATAAATCTGATTCTATTAGAGTTTTTACCTGCGGATAAATGGGTAATCGGGCACGATTGCCATCCCTAGCTAGGAGTGCTACGATTGTTTTGCCTCATTTCCGGCTTGCACGAGCCACTGTTTCGTCCAGAATGGGTGGACCGGCCCATTAGCTATTAAAACAGCGTTAATTTGGGAGTAATGGGATGCGTTAATTCGAGAGCAATGGGACGTGGTAATTGGCTACAGCCGGTTAGCTCTTTTTTAATTTTAATTATTTATTTTAAACGTTCTTAATCAACGATCAGAATTCGCTCTACCAATTATCTCCCCGGAGATAACGGGGGCACCATAATGAGGCCCTAATATAAACATAGTAAAACTTTTAGTTTGCTTTATTCGTAGTTGGCATAGTTATGTTATTATAGTTATCTAGAACATAAATTTTTATTGATAAGGGGTAAGATCGAAATAAATATAATTTTTTATTATGTATTTTTTCCGTTTTAGAATGTAAGTCAATCTAGTCTTGTTCAGATTCATCTATAGATCAATGAATCTAGACACGCATGTGTGTAGATTGATTAATCTATAGATAAATTTGAGTAATACCAGAATGACTTACATTCTGAAACGGAGGTAGTAGTTTGCTTTATATACATGATGTGATGATAATCGATGGGCAAGGAAGCGTTAAACCGGTTAATTGGGCTAGAAAGAAGGCAGAGCCCAGTGGGCTCCGTATGGGCTGTTTCATCAGAAAAAAGGAAAAACGGGCAGTTTGCAACGGCTAGTGAATGGAATGACGGAGCCGGAGGGAACAACGGTCATATTACCGACCGTTGTACATCGCCGCACGCGGCACGCCTACTTTTCGTTTATAAAGTCGCTCGCCTCCACCGTCTCCCTCCTCCGCCTCCGTCTCTCCGTCTCTCTCGTCTCCGACGCTACGCCCGTTAACCTTAGCCGCCACCATGTCCATGGAGACGCCGCTTTCCACCAGGAGGATCACCCGCTCCATGGCCAAGACCGCCAACGCCGCCGCGGGGGACCCCGCCCCGCACCCGCGCCCCGCGCTGCACGACATCACCAACGACTCCCCCATCGTCGGCCTCGCCGCCGCCGGCCTCCACACGCCCGCCTCCACCGCCGCCAAGACCCGCCCCAGGCCCCGCCGCACGCCCGGATCCGGCGAGGCGCTCCTGCGCGGCCAGGTCAAGACGCTCCTGCAGAAAGTCGACGAGGACGCCTGCGCCGCCCCTGTGCCGCACCCCGCCGGCCCCGTCGTCCGAATCCAGTCGCTCCTCGGCGTCTCCAGGTCGCCTGCCCACCTCCTCGCGCCCACGCCGGCGAACACGCCGCAGATCGGCGGCGCCCCTCACGCCTTCACGATGACGGTGCCATGCGTCCTCGAGGAGGAGGGATTGCTTCCCAAGCTGCAGGTACCCACCTAACCTAATTGTCTAATACTCAAATCATGATTTCTTTTCAATCTTTTTCTGTCTACATAACCATTCTGTTCCATTAATCATGCAACAACTCAAATATGAAATCTTTTCAAGTTCTTCAGTCTAGTATTACCCAAATTTGCTGCGTTCCAAATAGATTCGATCGAAGGATTTTACAAGATGCTGCTAGCTATTGTCATCTCTTCTTTATTGATTAGTGTCTTCTTTGCTTACTGCTGCTCTTACATCACACGAACCTGTAACACGATCTCTGCAATCTGCATCGTTTCATGCATTTGACAAGGACATTTTGTCAGGTTCAGGTGTAGAATTTTTCGGTGTCTTGTACAAATGTGTGTGTGATGACATCCATGTTAATGATCTGTAATCGCGTGTAGCCTCTGGTCTTGAAGTGCTTTGCTGCTCCCTCTGTCGTGCAGGTCATTGCAGCTGCCCTGCCGCCGCCGCCGTCGGCTCAGGAGGAGAAAAACCTCGGCGAGTGCAACCGTGCACTGGTGTTCGAGGACGACTCCCCGGGGAAATCGGACCTTTCCAACGCGGGGTCGGTGGTGGTGTCGTCGTCGATCACGCTCCAGGACCGCAGCAGCGACGGATCACCGGACGACGACAGCTCGTCGGCTTGGTCTATCCAGGTCAATGCCAGCTCCGAGAAGAGCGACGAGGACACGTACACTGAGCAAGGCGAGGAAGAAGAGGAGTGGCTAACAGAGGATGACGACGACGGCGACGGGTGCTTTGATGATCTGTGCGAGGGGATGAGCAAGATGTCTGTGTTTGAGGAGGAGGAAGAGGAGGAGGAGAAGGTTGGGCTGCCTGCGTTCCAGGGGAGGCACACCCGGTTCGTGTACAACAGCGAGGGCGAGATGGAGAGGGAGGACGTGGCGTATGTGGCGGTGGAGCACTGCACCATGGTGCTGAGGGGCCTGCCGGTGCCGGAGGGGAAGCATCTCCGCTTCCATGAGATGGAGGAAGAGGAATAAGCTGGCCACATGTGACTCCCTGATCCAATCCAAGCAAGTGAAACACTGCTTCTTTTCTTTCTTTCGGGTTATTTGGACAGCCAGACACATTCAGTCTGGTGCAATAGAATGGATGCCTTTTGTATTTCGCTTCGTGCTTCAATTCTTCTGAATAATGCAATGCAACGTTCAGTCCCATTAGTTGATTGGTGTCACTACTGTTAGGGCAAAGAAATGTATTTTGTCCCGAATAGATTATGTCAAGGGTTCTCTCCTTCACCGTTACATCCAATCTTAAAACTATAAGGAGGTGGAAGGGATGATCAAAACAAATGAGACAAGGAAAGAAGAGGGTGCTCTCATATATGGCCAAAATCTAGAAAATGAATGAGCGTTCTAATAAATTCATAGGTAAAAAAAAATCATATCTTTGTTACTGGGCTTTTATCAGAGAGTTCATATCCAAACTACATACCTTCGTAGGACCACCCGATTATGTTAAAGAGATTTAATAATTTCTTACTCTTAAAAAGTGGTTTCGTATTTTTATCATTTGGATCTACATTAATACAGATAATTCTACATGTAAATTTTAAAAATGATATCATAATTGAATGGGGGGACATTTGAGGGTAGCAAATAATCATTTTTTCGTTATATTTGATGTTGAGCCCACAAGAAGACGTGGAATACTTAACGTAATCGGTTGCTACCGTCTTTGTTTTAGACAAAAGGAAATTTTGCAGGCAAGCAAGCGTGTGTGCCTAGAGGGATTATTCGTAGTATGCCATTCCAGTATCAAGTGGCAGCACAGCGACTACGAGTTATTGAGTAGGATAGGAGGAGACTTTGTTTTTTTGTTTCAGACTTCCGGGGCGGATAACTGAACTGAAAGCGCAATTCGCAGTCATCCTTGCCGGCATTGTCATGGAGTTGCGTAATTAAATTAAGACGACCACATCTGCAAGTCGCACTCCACTTACAATGATGCCGATGTGATGCCTGCTCATTACTCAGCTCGGTGTAGCTGGGGCTCAATTTCTTTCGTTAAATTTCACTTTAACGGATTCACTGAATGTGTAAAAGGAAAAGGCAGTGAGATGAAAAGTTGGGACAGATTGTTCTGCTCTCTCAGAAAAACAGGCGCTCTGCTCTGTCCAGTGTTAAGAAGGTGGGCATGGAGTCTGAATTTTGTTGCTGTTATCGTACGCAGAAATCTTAGAGCCTTTTTGTTGATGCGACAACACTGAACAGTACTAGTCATTAGCGGGAGAGAATTTATATCACGGATGTAAGTCAATCTAGAGTGTCGAGTTGTTGACTCACGGGACAAAAATCAGGATGTTGGCCATCTAGAAAAGTATAACTGGAATGTTATAGCTTGTTTTGCTAATCCTGATGACAAGTGTACAGTAATTGATGCGAAGAGATGAGACGAGAGAATTGCAGAATTCAAGTGGAAAAGTGATTTAATTTGAACAAGACGACTGTTAGAGCAGTTCTAGATCTAACCCTCCGTATATGATTTATAGAGATAATGTTTTGTTGATATGGTAGGAACTGCCCTCGGTGAGAGTGATAATATCTTGCTGATATGGTAGGAACTGCCCTCGGTGAGAGCAGAATACCAAGGAGGCAACCAACAAGTCACATGCTCAAGTGGATTGAGGGTTAATTGGGATTGACTGTTTAACTAAATAGTTTGAAGATTAATGCTAAAGACGGCACTAAAATGAAAATTTGAATTTTTTATATAGAAAGAAGTTTGTTTAAAATGACCGCAAACTAATTAAATTAAACTAGAGAAATAAATACGGTGTGGTTAGGCATAAGCACTAGAGCAGTAGGCCGTAGCAGTGTGCGCCCCAAAAAGTCGTAGTTGCCTTCTCCTCTTCGTCCGGTCTTCTTCCACTCTTCCCCTTCCGTGTGCATCCAGTCCTCCTCGCACCCACCAATCCGCCGCATGCCCGCGCCGTCCTGCCGTTAGCTTCGCGTCGCGCTGAATCGGTCGGAGCGGCTGCTTCCTCCGGCAATTCCGTCTCTCTCCGGGCCGGCGCTCATGGATCGCAGCAGCGGCAGCAGCAGCAGCAACCCGCATCTCGGAGTCAACAAGACCGGCCGGAACATCCGCAAGGCCACACCACCGCCGCCGCCGCCCGCGCGCCCGCCTCAGCCGCAGCCTCAGGTCTACAACATCAGCAAGAACCAGTTCCGTGACATAGTCCAGCAGCTCACCGCCGGTACCCCCTCCCCCCTGCCGCCGCAGCACCAGCACCAGCACCAGCACCAGCAACCACCTCGCCGTCCGCTACCGCCGCAGCACCAGCAGCCCAAGCCCCCTTCCATGCGCCTCCAGAAGATCCGTCCACCTCCCATCTCCACCCCCGTCGCGCGGCCTCCGCCCGTCCACAACCACCAGATCCCCAACCCTAACCAAAACCCCGCCTTCCACTGCCCCCCGCCACCGCAGCCCATGCCCATGTCCATGCCTGGCCCCGCCTGGGCCGACT
>KE370779.1:114839-125317 GCA_000418225.1 Zizania latifolia
AAGCGGCTTGGCTTGTGGCCCCCTAGCGCTAGCGGTAGCGGTCCAGGCAACTACGTGCAACGTCAAGCATGATATCATCTGGTCTAGGGCTCGTTCGCACATCTCTTGAGTCCTGGTGGTTGACTCAACGCCTTCCGAGCCTACCACCTGTCGCCCGAAGCCAGCAACCCGTATCCGACACCCAGGCCCCAGCACCTCCACCTGAAGCGAGCCACCGTCGCCCACGACCCACTGCGCCCACCAACCATCAACGTCAACGTTGACATCGACGCTGGCAAGGTGCCAGCCATGAGTATTTGCTGCTGTCTGGAATTTGCTAAGAGGCTCTGCTGTGCAAGAGTGCAAAGGCCAATGTTAGAGTATATCTTAGAAATAAGATTAGTTAGAATTTGATTCTATCTTCTCCTGCTTTATCTGTAATCTCCGTCCTTATCTCTTCGCATATACCCTTATATATACCATCCCCCTGAGGCTCAATGTATCACGTCAGACATCATCATCGTGTCTCACATCGATTCATAGTCTATTATTCATCTCTCTATAATTCAACATGGTATCAAAACAGGTGATCTATCATCGCTCTCATCCTTTCGTTGTTACTCGCCCCCGAGAGTTGATCTTGTTCTCTCGGGGGCGGCCATCTACATTTGTTTTTTTCGCAGACGTATGGATCTTGTTCTCCTGTTGCTACATCCTCGCACTGGACAGCTAGAGAACCGGTGAGCTCGGCGAGTTCACTGCCCCACGCCGCCAGATCGTCTTTCGCGTCGCGTCGTCGCCGAGAGCCCTCGTGACGCTGGGCTGCAACCACGCCGGGTTCGCGGTCCGCGCCATGTCGTCAGCCTTTTCTAGAACGCGCAGGCCTCTTCCCCCGTCCAGCCGAGTCCTCGACTGGCCTTCTCTCTGCACACGGTTCGCGGAGCACACGGTGGAGCGCGGACCCTCTCGCCCGGCGCCCATGGCTTCTTCCTCCCGTGCACCGGACCACCGATAGATCATGCGCCTTCCCCACGCACCACCGTGGCCAACCGCGCGCCGGCCTGTGCCCTCCCCACGTGCCATTGAGGCCAGCCGTGCGCTGGCCCGCACCTCCTCCACTGATGCTGCCACGGCCAGCCGCGCGCCAGCCCACACCTCCTCCATCGGCACCGTCGAGCTCCGTCAGCCCCTCCCCATGCTAGCCCGTACCTCCTCCGCTGGCCTGTCAGCAGGAGAGGCGGCTCGGTTGAGTTCGGCTAGTCTGTTGCTGTCCAGGCATCGGGTCAAGTCGACCCATGTTGGAGAGGCGGTGACCTGAGCCAATGGGCTTGGGTTTTGTTTTTTTCCTTTTCCTTTTTTTTCTCATATCTATTGTTAGATTTGTTTGGGTTAGATGGGGAGATTTATTTTGCTGTTTTTTCTCTTCTTTTTTCTTGGTCATAGACCAGCTTTGCGTCGTCCACTGTCATCGTCGACTTCACGCATAGCTGCTTCTACTTCAGATGTCTCGTACGCCATCAGCTTGATCACCCGATCGAGCGTTTGATCTCTCTGGACTAGATCTTCTTCGACTATGCGTGTTACGCCATCAAGCTTTAGGCCACCATTGTGTCGCCTCCTCGGACCACAGTGTCGTTGCTCGTGGATCTTCAACCGCTGCATCGATATGGAGCTGTCGTTGGGTCGCCTCCTCAAGTCGTAACATTGTTGCTCTTATCGTTTTCACCGCCGCTTCGATAATCGTTAACCACTAGGGTTCTTCTTTACCTACTTCGAGCATTACCGCCGCGTCTTTCTCCAGCTGCCACTGTCGTCGCTCTAGACCATTGGTCCAGCTACCTCAGCTTTATTCGTCTTCATCCACTGTCCTTATCTCTTTGCATGTACCCTTATATATGCCGTCCTCCTGAGGCTCAATGTATCACGTCAGACATCATCGTCGTGTCTCACATCAATCCACAGTCTATTATTCATCTCTCTATAATTTAACAGCAAAGGCCAAAGGGCAGTAGTGCACTGGCATTGTGCTGTAGGTGAGCTGAGTCGAAACAACATTTTGGCTCGTCTGGCCGTCCGAGCCGAGTCCAAGCCAGCTCAACTCGGCTCACTGCTAGTCCTAGTTACAATATTATGAGACGGATAGAATATTTAGTATATACCGGTAGTAATAATCTCTCTTAATTCAGTTAGTTGTAATTGACCATGAAAGTTTGTTGCGTTTATTTCAGTACGTGGTTGTATTCTGTTTTTGGTATCCGTTGACTGATTCCTAGTGCTGTATTTGACACAAGGGCATCCACAATATGTACTTTAGAGAGAGTCATAAGCTTCTAAAGTCAGCCATATATATTGTGGAAGAATTTATAAGCTTCTATAAGTTTATGGGTATCTATATAGCTATGGTGTAGCCATAAGCAATAAAAAATTATATATCTTCTCTCTTCTCAATAGAAAAAAATCTGAACAAGACTTTTGAGTCATGAGCCACTAAGGAAAAACTATTTTTAATTAGAATGTGAAACTCATCCTAAGGATAATTCAAACTGTATACATTGTAGCAATTTTTTAAAGATTTGTGGATCCCAACTTATAACATCTCTAGACTATATACATTAAAGATACTTAAAAAAACTATAAGAGTAGATTTTTCACGTTTTTACGTGCGAAGATACTGTGGAACATGTTAGTTGGAGTGTTGGATTTTATGAAGTAAATAAAGCGTGGAGGGGCGAATGTGTCAGCTGGTGCATGGAATTTTAAAATGACTCTTTACCCCTTCAAATTACCACATGGCAATATGATAGGTGAACCTGGTCCATGGATCTTCTACCTTCGTCCATCCGTGTCATGTCAAAAGGAAAAGGAGAGGGAAGGGAAGGGGATCGGGAGGGTGGCTTGATTCCAACCCAATCCATGGCCGCCGCCGAGCTCCCCTCCGGCGACCGCCGCCGTTACCTCATCGGCTACGCGCTCGCGCCCAAGAAGCAGCAGAGCTTCATCCAGCCCTCGCTCCTGTCGCGTGCCGCCGCGCGCGGCATCGATCTCGTCCCCGTCGACCCCTCGCGCCCCCTCCCCGACCAGGGCCCCTTCCACCTCCTCATCCACAAGCTCTACGGCGACGACTGGCGGACCCAGCTCGATTCATTCTCCGCCCTCCACCCCTCCGTCCCCGTCGTCGACCCGCCCCACGCCATCGACCGCCTCCACAACCGCATCTCCATGCTCCAGGTCGTCTCCGAGCTCGACGTCCCGCTCCACGGGGACCACACCTTCGGAATCCCCAGCCAGGTCGTCGTCTACGACGCCGCCGCCCTCGCCGACTCCGGCCTCCTCGCCGCCCTCCGCTTCCCCATCATCGCCAAGCCCCTCGTCGCTGACGGCACCGCCAAGTCTCACAAGATGTCCCTCGTCTACCACCGCGAAGGCCTCCACAAGCTCCGCCCCCCGCTCGTCCTCCAGGAGTTCGTCAACCACGGAGGCGTCATATTCAAGGTCTACGTCGTCGGCGGCCATGTCACCTGCGTCAAGCGCCGCAGCCTGCCCGACGTCTCCAAGGAGATCCTCGAGGACACCACCGCCGAGGGCTCCGTCTCCTTCTCGCAGGTCTCCAACCTCCCCACCGAGCGCACCGCCAAGGAGTATTACGAGGACATGCGGCTCGAGGACGCTATCATGCCACCCACAGCCTTCATCAATGAGCTCGCCGGTGGCCTACGCCGCGCTCTCGGCCTCCAGCTCTTCAACTTCGACATGATCCGTGACGTCCGTGCTGGGGACCGGTACCTCGTCATTGACATCAATTACTTCCCTGGATATGCAAAGATGCCAGGATACGAGACTGTGCTCACCGATTTCTTCTGCGAGATGGTTCATGACGACGATGTGGCCCAGGAGAAGGACAAGGAGAAGGGGAGCAATCACGCTGTCGTCAAATGAGGTGAATTTCAAATGACAATGTTGCAAACTTGCAATGCCTGGGTGTCTGGGGAGCGCGAGGTGGCAGGCTAGGATTGTGCAAAATTCGAGGGGAATAACGAGCAAGCAATTAGGATGGGGGAGATCAGGTTTAACGGATCCCTTACCATTTTGGGTTTCACCGGTGGCATGCGGAGAACCTGCGGTGTAAATCCTTTCTCCTAACTCTTTTCATACTGGTTGTTTAGGTATCCTTCTGTTCTTCGTAATTTGCTTCATCTAGTTTCGTTAGACCAGTCAAGAGAGAAAATGAAGAACGAAGTTCTGAAGAAATTTGCTTAGTGCAGAATTTTTTCCTGAGTACTGGATGAATGACAATTATGTGTCATATTTTTTCCCTACGTGTCTACCAGAAGTCCAGAATGCAGAATGCTGGTAGTAGCTCAAATCAGTTGATCTAGTTTAGAAACTTTAGAAAATTCCCTCTTAGTTCAAGTAATAACCCACTGACATCCTGCGATCAATCATTGGTTCCTTTCTTTACTCTGAATATCTTTAAGGGTACTTCAATGATAACTATATCTGGATTAAAAATTGATATATGTGAAATCGTGGGTGATGCCACCGTCTATCCTCTTGTCATTGCATCCAGAACAGATTCTTCTGTTTATGTCACCAGTTCTATGCTCATCGTCGTTGTTAAATCAGTGAACAAGGTTGAATATGCTTTGAAAAGGATGCCATGTACAACTTGATTGAGTCTTTGTTTATTAAATTGATTTTAGGTCATTTCCATCTTAATTGCTTTTGAGCATGTC
Organism: Zizania latifolia; assembly: GCA_000418225.1. Classification (NCBI taxonomy): domain Eukaryota; kingdom Viridiplantae; phylum Streptophyta; class Magnoliopsida; order Poales; family Poaceae; genus Zizania; species Zizania latifolia. The sequence goes on from KE370779.1 coordinate 119,552, forward strand.
CCTCTGCACTAATTAGCAGAATTTAAAGTGCTTCCGATGGTTGGAACCTTGCCAGAAAGTGCTGTGCTGTGAATTGCTATGGCGCCAAAAGTGGCGCAGCGATAAGCGGTGCCTGCATAATGACAGGCTGCCCCTTTTTTATTCCCTAATCCCTCGTACTGTGAAACATTTTAAGTTCAGCGTATCTCCAATTTGTTCTATCTGGGTTAAGTTCTTATGTTCAGCATCAGATGATCACTTGATTGGCCTATGCATAATTCCTTTTTGTATTCAGAGCAAGCTGTATTGTTTCTTTTTTTTTGTTTGTAGTGTAAATGGCATTGCACATTTTTTGCCTTTTTATTTATAAGGGAAATGGTAAGAAAGGATTGAGTGGTTATATTCTGCATTAATGATGTCTCAACTCTCAACGGTCTTTTGATCTATTCAGTTTAAAATATAAACAAATCAAATATCCACACTTCCAAGGGTACAATGTTTTTTGTGACTTGATTGTAAGTGGTGGCAAATAATATTTGACCTTGAGGATCCTGCCATTATTATTTTTTGAATAAGGGCTGTAAACCTGGTTGGTGTTGTTATTTGAACTTCCTGGTGTTACTTTGATCACAATATGTGAAGCATAATTAAATTCATTTAGGGTGCTGTTATTAAACATGATAGTTAAAACTTAAAAATACAACAGCTATATATCATGTCCCGTGCATCCTTTTTTTCTCATATCAACTCTGTAGCTGAGATTTCTTTCTGCTGCTTAGTTTTTTATCTTGTTCCACAGTTATTCCAAACTTGCGATCTTTGTACACACCATTGCATGAGAGGGATGAATTTTTATGTTACAGTTTCGGAGTTAAAATTTGTGAAAAACATCACATTGGCTGTAGCCATTTATTATTTATGTGGAAGTGTTATATACCATGTGGTTTGCTGCATTGTTATTATTGTATTGAAATAGCCTCCTTAATGTTGCTGCCACTGGTCCATATAATTTCTGATGAACTTTTTCTAACACCTTTTTTAAACACATTAATAGATTTACAATTTCTCATACTGTTACATCAAGTCTTCTTTCCAGCATCCACCTTAAATCGTTAGGCCTTTTTTTTTGTTAAGGCCTAACGATTAACTTGATTTATTACAGAACAATGCTGTCAGTATTTCCTGAGTGTAACATATATTCAGTTTCATGTCTGCGTTGAATATGATAATCTGCAGAATCTATGTAGCAACAATCCATGTCGCAGATGAATGGTCAGCATTGCTCAAGTAGGATGCTCTCCAGCTGAAATATTATTTCATGTCTGCATTGATGCTAGAATAATGATCCTAATTTTTCATGGTGGGTGCTGTTTATGTTGGTATATGTATCATTGAATCCATTCTCACGCTAGATTTGTGTTGGAATTCAGAACTATTGTTTCTTTTTCTTTTCGTTTGCTTTGTGGATGAATGTATATCTGCTAATTAATCTGTAGATGAATGTATCATCATCATCATCATCTCCAGGGTATGTGAAATGTTATTAGTTCGATCGAGATGGTCATGGTCCAAAGTAAGCATCTACTATGGAACGGGGTTAACAAAACCAATTTGAGACTGAATACTGTCCGGGCTCGAGACAGTGGTTACCGTAGTAACCGAACGATTACTGAAAAAATTTGATCAAATTTTACATTTTAAAATTTAAATTCAGATTAGTTCACGAAACGGTTTCAAATTTGGTTGCCGTGGTATGTATTTCGGTTATTGTGGTACCGAGTTCAGTTATCGTGGTACCGATCAGATAATTTTTCAGTGAAAAATAAAAATTATAAAATCATAGGAAATTATTTTTGAAGATAAATAGGAAACTTACAATACTATAAATTTTATAAGTTTACAATAAAATATAAATTACAAAACAATATAGTTAATTGATAATTCGAGTATTTCTAACTTATCATTGTTGGCTCTAATGGTTATAAGCGGCGTTGTATTCATCCGCTAGATATTAGTTGTAAGCCACGTAAAATAAGAATGTTTGCTTTGTACTTCTTTCAGCTTTGTCATGTCCAAGCTACAGTGGTTTGCCATTCTTCATATAACATGAAATAAAATTGAGAATCTTGTCACCCGTATACATATCTAGTAGGAGTAGCTTCTGGAATAAGACAAGGATACGGATAAGGATATGGATAAGAATACTCATAAGTGATATTGCCGTACGTTGTAGAGTTAGAACTAGAGCTATAACTATGCTTGGGAGTATCGAACGTTTGTTGTCGATCTCGGGGAGTAAATGTTGTCCTCTGTAACATTAGATTAATAGTATGTGCAACACAAGGTTGTCACACTATTGCTGGATATTCTTGTTTTACCAGCCTAGTACCTTATGTGCACGTGAGTCGCTAAACTTTTTATGCATGTGAATTAACATACCAACAGCTACAGATCTTACGTGCACGTAAATCAACTGAATAAGTCTTATGACTCAACAATGTGAGTGCTTATGGGTCAATAGGCTTGGAACAAATAATTAACAGGTAATACTCATGAAGAATGATATTTTATTTGATCAAACATATAACATTAATTTAAAAGGCATGCATACAAGAATCAAACAATAACAAGTGAAGAAGATTAAAAAATAAACTATTTTTATATTTTATATTTTTGTTCATCTTGCTTGGTTCATAACTTTGTGATAGTTTAATATTTTTGAAAACTAATTTCACCATAAATTATATTAATTTACCTACTATTTTTGAATTTTTTTTTAATTTTTTTCATTTGTTTCAATTTTAAATAAAACCGGTCGGTACATCGGTACCGAGCACAAGCGGTATGTCGGTAACTGAGCAATAGTTACCGAATGGTTTTGTTAAATTGCTTATTTTTTTCAAGTTTGTCCAGGTCATGGATGCAACATGCTTGCTTTTTTTGTTGCATGATTCTTCTGTTCTTGCCACGTTTTCTTTCATTTTCATTAATCCTTTTTCTTATTCTCCCGTATCAGAAACACTTATCTGTTCTGCACTCCAAATTCCCGCAAGGAGATGCCTTCCTGCACATATTTACTCAAATGCAACACAAATAGTCGTTGTTGCATGGACTGTGTAGGTCGATCTGATGGATGAGCTGAGAGATAACAGGCACTCCATCAACCAGGTGATCATTGCCAACGTCACAACGTGGGCATGCTCTACCTAACTCAATCAGCAGAAAAAAAAAGGCTATCCCTTTCAGGACACACGTTCATGTGCCAGTTACACGGAGCAAATTAGACAAGTTCACATGAGGGATTCGTTCGTTTTGCAAGTCACACTGTACATTACACGGTGACTTCGACAAGTTTTGTGGTGTCAGATTTAAGCCCCTTCTAGACAGCTGCTTATTGTCAGTTTATAGAGAGCTGCTTATTGTCAGTTTATAGCGCAAAAAAAAACCATAAACTATCTAGATAAAATTTATTATTCAAATAAACCATAAACTCATGTTGAACCATGTTAGTGGAAAAAAACTCATGTTTCTTTACTGCATCTAATATAAAAAATATCTTAAATAATGATATTATCAATTAAATAAAACAAAACAAGTCTATAAGTAATACAATATTTTTATCATACTACACATACAATAAGCTCAGATTTTAGAATCCTATTTATAATAGGACAGTGAGATTCTCAGAACTTTTTTTAGACAACAATCTATTTGGACTATTAAGCCAAAAGCAGTCTAGAATGAGGCCTTATAGCACCAACATGTATTCTCTTCTTGACAAAATTTCTGTAATCGGTAGTGTGTGATGGCAAAATTTCTATAAGGACAGAAAGTTCACGCCTACCAAAGTTTACTCTGAAACAGAGCATCAATCCAGATGAAACATGCACTGCAAGAACAGCTTTGGCATCCCGGGAGACTTTAATGCAGGGAAATTGACAACTACATACCAATCGTACCAATGAGTATACAAAACAAGGAAAGGCAGGTAAGCTCAAGCAGGTGTTTGCTTGGTTCTTATATGAACAGGCAGCGAAAAGTACCGGCACCAGACAATAATGTTTACTTCGACATAATCATTTATTAAAAGTCCATGAGCAGCCAGAGAGGTCAAATAAGAACTGCAGCAGTTCCTAATTACCCCTTTCAAATCCAATGGAAAGATTACCTGAACAGAAAAAAAAAACAAAATGGTCAAAGTCGTGATCATTTTATGTATCACTGAAATACTAGTTGTGTATATGGCATTTCTGAGGCAGCAGACGATACTTATCAGTACTAGTCATGTGCTCGTGCATTGCAACGGAGAATAGCGGTTGGGGTTGGAGATTTTAAGTAGTAGAGACATGTAGAGGCATAAACATGGACAGGTCAGTGCAATTTACACATGTCAAGAGAAAGACAGGAGATGCTCAATAAGGCAGGAGGGGCACTGTAAATTAAATAGCTAGCTTAGTCAGTGATCGATCCTAGTCTGCACTAAAAGATTCCAAAGTCATCGCAAAATGACTCTTTATTACCATTAAGGCGTTAACTATTATATATCATTTTCCTCCTGGCAATGGCATGGGAATATTGCATCACATTAAGAGGTTGGAGATTACGTTTGCAGAAAAAATTTCTGCATGCGTCCTTTTATTCGATCCTACGATTCTACGAATACAGCAAAGATAAGGTCAAGAGATAGACACGGATCTTTTAAAAAAAGCTTGATAGTATGATATCTTGTTGTGTCGTTTTTTTTTTGCTAACTATGCTTTTTTTTTCAACTGTTCACATGTATTGTGGACAGCTATAAGCCATTCAGAGTGCCCTTAGGCATAAATTTTGACAAGCTAAGTAGCAGCAGTGAGAAGTAAGGTGAAGGAAAAGGATTGGTGCCAGCTTCACAAGTATGGGCTTTTCTTTCAGTTATCCAATGTTTGTTATGCAGTATCCAACTGAGAACATAAATGGTCCTTGTTATGGCATGCTGAATAGGTTGATTAGAAGGAATCCCAATCCCTACAGATACATAAATTAGAATAGGCAGCCTGCTGGTTCTCTCAGCACTCCTAAGCAGAAACGCTCCCTATAATCACGCTAGTTTGCCAATCATATACTCCCTCTATCCTATAATATTGTAACATAGGACTGTATTTGACATTTCATAGTACTATGGAATGTCAAATCCGGTCATAGGTTGCAATATTATGGGACGGAGGGAGTATATTGCAGCCATAATAAAGTAGTCAAGTGAGTGCACTGAATCTCAAACATGGTCTAATTATTAGGTAAAGTAGCATGGAATGATAAATGTAAGATAAACAAGCGCAAACATTTTAAGCTGCAGAATTGAAATGCAATAGATAACTTGGTGTGGTTGAGCAGGCGAAGAAGAACCTCATCTCACCTGACCCGTGCAAGTGCAGGAAGAGAAGCAGCAGGAGCAATGCTACTCGTCGTGCTCGGCCGCCTTCTTGGGCTCTGCGCAGCACCGACGACGAGGCAACAGTATCAGCAGCCGAGTAAGTAAGAAAAACGAAAGCGGAGTGGCAGGGCGGAATGAGGTGGGGGATCATCTGACCGTGCAGCTCGGGCGGGCGGGCGTCCTTGCCCCAGCCGACGCCGCGGGTGGACTCGAGGTATTGGTCGACGAGGTGGCGGCACTTGTGGTGGTGGTTGACGCCCTCGATCCGGTAGCACCAGCGGAGGCGGTCGCGGATGATCTTGGCGGTCTCGATCTGGATCCACTTCTCCCGCACCAGGTGCTCCCTGTACTCGAGCATCGCCACCGGGTCCCCGTAC
>KE370780.1:0-11545 GCA_000418225.1 Zizania latifolia
ATCCCCGGAGGGTGGTCTTCCTCTTCGCCACCCTGTAAGTCAACTAGGCGTTTTCATTTGTAAGAGCATCTCAAGTATCTTCTAAATTTTATTCCATAAATCTTAAATATTATATAGTGATCATCTTAAAATTTATATCTTTCTAAAAATTAATAAATCTATAATCGTTTCTCTATAATCTCAATCTCTATTTTTTAATCTTACAAACACGAACTATAATATATAATAATTTTGTGTGAAGCTGTGGTACCATCAAATATATGTGTCGTCTAATCTATAACAACATAGAAGAAGAAAATAATGGAGAAAAAATAGGTACAAACGAAAATAAGGACCGGCTAAACTAATCCTATATTTAGGAGAAATGAGAGTTGGTTTAGGAAATAGATTAGAAAAGTGACTCATTTAGGACGACCGTTAGAGCTTTATTTTGTACTAAAATATCTAAATTTAAATTTAGATAGTAATATAGATAATCTCTTTGAGATGCTCTAATCTCAGCAGTGCTCCTCTATTTACGGTTTGCTTGGTGAAAAAAAAGGGTAAAAATTATATATATTTTAGAAAGTAGATAGAGATCTGTTGAGATTTCAGTACAAAATATGGATGACTTATATACAGTTTCTTGTAAGGAAACTGCTTCTAAAAATGGCTGTGATCCTTGGACATGATTAGTACAGTAATTAAGGCTCTCGAACCACAGTATGCGCTCTTAATTTCTTCCTGGTGAGTACTGAGTAGTGGTTAGGCGAAAACCGTGGTACCTAAACCCATTCAAGAATAATTTCCGAACCATTAGGCAAAAGAGTTTATTGATCCGGCAAATGTGCTGTCCACGACAAGGCAGAAACCTCAACACGGCCAGCATTGGATGCATTAATCTGCAGCTTTTTCAGATAGGTTCGTTCAGATCGGTGGATTGAATGGTCGTGCGTGCCGAAATGAAGCACAGGACCGGCCGGGACAAAAAAGACTGCGATTGATGAACAACCGTTCGCATGTAGCAGAATACGATGGCGCCGTGCCGAGAAAAGCCTTTATGTTTTTCGGCTCATAGGAGTACTTTTTTTTTGTGAATTTTGATCAATCTCTGAAGAAAAATTCATCTGAATTTACAAACGGCGCTGTGTCTTGGGCGGATTCCGAGTCATCTATATGGCAAAACGTGTTAGGCCCTGTTTGATAGGATTTTCCAACCTGATTCTCATCGGAATAAGAGAATTCCTACCAAACGATTTTTTTTCTATAATCACTAAGAATCAATTCTTGTTTTTGTGAAGAGAAGAAGAATCAGCGATATGGCTAATTCTCTGCTGAATCCCGCATCCTATTTTATGAAATACAAATACCCTTGTCAGCTCTGTACGCTCCAGAGATGCACACTGAATTTGCCGTTTTCTTGTTTGTGCAGGTCCAGCGTGGGAACGTTGATCCTGCTCTACTTCACCCTGTCCATGAGCAAGATGGACGGCGGTGGCGCCACAGCCGCCGCCGGCGATGCTCGGTGAAACGCCGGCCGTGGAAATCAAAGAAATTTTTCGTGCTGCCACAACGACTGGTGCTCTTCTTGATCTCTAAGGGTCAAGGAAGGATGTAGAGTGGATGGCAGTGAAGATATAGGCAGGCTGGGGTTTGATGGTGAAGTTTGTGATAGCATTTCTCCTATACTTCTCTGCTGCTGTCGCTGTTCCTTCTCTTCATTTTTCTCTCCGTTTTTATAAAAGGATAGATGTCGCTTTGGAGCGGCGATACTAGATTTTCAATCGTTGCTGCTGTTTCAAACACAAGCTATACAAATGGACGAAAGATTCCATAGTTTGCCTCTCTCAAGAAATATCTTCGCATTTTTACCGTCCGAACCAAATTTATTGATATAAATAGTCCTACATGTCAATATCAAAAGTGGTATCATAATCAAGAAGAGTACCTTAAGAGTTAAGAGTTAAGAGTTAAGAGTGGCAAATGATTATTTTTTTCTAAATTGAATACAGATATATTTCAAAGAGTTGTCTTTAACCATGTGTCATATGTGATTGCTTCAAGAGTGGTACATGACTATGCATGACTCCAGCTACGAACGAACAAAGAACATGACACACAGCTCACAAGGCGGCGATGATCTAAGAAGAATTGAAACCCTCTCTATGCACAGTGATATTAGCTAACTAACTCTAATCTGGGACAGGTGAAAAATGCCGGATATGGGGTTGTTTTTTAGACATTTGGATTCACTTCGCAGCTGCAGGACATAAGACTTAAAAGTCCCTAGCAAAAATCTTTTGATACTCAACGCGAGTGTTAACCATCTCTGACAGATAATCGTAGATTCTAATTGGAGCCACCCTGCAAGAACAGAAACAGATTCCTTAAGATATTCAGTTCAATGCACAAATTCAGGACACCTACCTTAGCAACCTAAAAAGAGCATTTTTTTCACTGAAGATTTTTCAACACAACGAAAATAACATGGACTAGATCCGGCATTTTTCAGAATTTTCCTGGGAGAAACCAAGCAGCTGATCAACAACCAATATCTGGCATTAACATAGTACCTTTTCCTCAGGAAATCAAGGATACACGTACGGCAGTATGTCATTGAAAAGACGGAAACATTATATTATCAAGAATAAAACTAGGGCTATCTCAAGAACATTTTGAAGATCACTAAGTCAGCCCTTGAGCTGCTGCTGCAATTTCCATCTAACACTCAGGATGGATCAGCTCAACAAGACGTCAGTGACTGGAGGTGTGGTTCAGGATGGCCCTGGTCTAGCAGACAAAACTACATTTTTGGTTGAAGCACATCTGACCAGAATTCCATTCTGGTACTTACAACCACATATCCACAAGATAAGATGCACAGTTCAAACAGCAACCATAGAATAGGAAATGTCACTCCAAGCAATAAGACCCATCAAATTGAATGCGACATGTGACAGAGAGATGATAGGATACATTATAAACAATAGAAAGAAGAAATGAAATGAGTTGAAAGTAGCCAAGTTACTTTAAAGTGTTCCTAATCGGAAACCAGATACGCCTTCGACAATTTTTAGAAGGCCCTCTTGTCTATTCCAAGAGTAATCCTTCAACAAATGTTCCTAACGGTCAAAACTAGAAGAGATCATGATGAAAATTCATCATGGAGGATGTCTGTTCCACATGTAAACATACTATACTGATGGTGAATCTTTAGTTCTCTGCATGCATTATGTGACTCTAGTTTATCTGGTAAATTTCAGACATTTCAACCTAGTGTTTTACCTAATAAAATAGCAACACACTAATGATCAAAAACAATTTCTTCTGTTGACAGCTCAATATACATTTATTAAGTGCTGCGCTATGCTGGACCCTTATTTATTTAGATACAGAAGCCACCTAGAAGGTGGTAACACAAATTAAGAGTTAATAAAAATAAGGATGGGATAAGGTACTCTTGACATGGAGTTTATCAAAACACACGTACTTTACAAGGCGCAGAAGAGATAGAACATGGTGCTAGTACCGTTTTGATATGCGTGGCATGGCGCACTTCTGTTTCCTATCATGGAAGATCCTCACAACCACAGCAGCTGATTCCTCGATAGCTTTTCCAGTGACTTCTGCACAAAATCAAAACAAAACAAAACTACACTTCAACGTATGAAAGTACAAAGAAAATGTTTCCAAGAAGACAACTAGGCTGATCTTACCAATGACTGGCCAAATAGGATGAGTGGAGAAAATTTGATTGGCATGGTCCAACTCCCCCCTCACATGCTCCATTTCAGCATAATTGCTCTTGTGCCCATGAAATCCTAGAGCTTTGGCCCTAGCCTTCCTGATTGCTTGAAGAACCACAGGGTTTATTGTCAATCCAAAAATCTTGTCCTGGTCAATCTCAAAAAGGGACTTTGGAAGATTCACTCCCATCACAATTGGAACATTTGCCACTTTATACCCTTTTTGAGCCAGATAAATTGACAATGGTGTCTTTCCGGTACGTGAAACACCAACAAGTACAATGTGTGCACGATTAAGGTTCTGTGGTTGAGCACCATCATCTTGTTTGATGGTGAAATCAATAGCTTCAATTCGTCGGAAGTAATCCTCAGTAAGTTGACCCTTCCGGCTAGGAGAACTCCGTGGAATCCCAGATGGAGCAACACCAATATGAGAAGCTATGGCTTCAATAGTAGGACGGAGAACATCAGTGGACGGAACACCCCATAGTTCACATGCCTTCTTAGTTGCCTCAGCCATTGAAGGATCAGCAAGTGTATATAAAACAAGTGCCCCTTCTTTTGCGGCTTGCTTTATTATTTCAATAAGTCTATCCAAGTCATCAATCTGAAGCAAATTTGAAACGAAAGATATAATGGTTAGTACAATAAAACAATATGCAGCTAACTTCAGTTATTTGCTTAAGCAAGTGCAAATTAAGATCAGTGACTAGCGCATAATCAGATATTTCTAAACCAGGAACACAAAATAACTGCTTTCTTTTGGCCAATAATGTTCCAACCAGACATAAGACTCAAAAACTACTCATGGAAAATTGGCAATAAGCACCTCCAACTACTTCCCTCGTACCTTAATTTCCTTAGTATAGTATTTATTTGTCTTTTCTATCCCAAAACAAGCGCAAAGAAGTGAATGCTATTTGCACCTACAAAAGAAATAGACATCCATGAAGTATTAAGTAGCGGTGGCAATGGGTCGAGTCTGGGCTGACTAATACAGGACCCAGACCTACCTCTACTTAGACCTAGACCTACATGCCCCCGTGGGTTGAAATGTCAACCCGGACCTGGATTCACTAGGTCCCCGCAAACCCAGCGGCAGGGGCAGTCAGGGTGGCAGGAGGTAGTGGAAGAGGCGAGGGTAGCAAGGGCGGCATGGGTAGCAGGGGCGGCAAGGACAATAGGGACCGACGGCACGGCACGGCGTGGCGCAGGTGCAGGAGCAGGCAGCCAGGCACAGGCGGCAGGGGCTATAATTGGCAGTGTGGTTAGGGGTGAGATTGAGGGGCTAGGGTTTTTACTTTTTCATTGGGGCTCGACCTTTTTGTGTTATTGGGCCATGGCGTTATTGGGCCAAGGACCTCCAGGTTAAATATTATACCCACGCCCGCCCCCGCTTTGATGCGAGCCCCGACCCGACGCATCCACGGGTCAAAAACTTGACCTGGCCCCGGCTCCGTAGGGGCAAGTCCTCAGCCCCATAGGGTTGACTGCCACCCCTAGTATTAAGAAACTATTCAGTTCTCGATTTACACAAAACTTTTAGCCATATACTCCTTTCCTATTTACTTGTCAACAGGCACTATTTAACTTTCAACTTTAACTAGTTCCTTTTTAACAATGAATTTATAAATACTGAAAAAATATATGATACTATGGAAATACTTAAAAATATATGATACCATGGAAGTATGGTGCATCATAAATACAACCAAACAACTTTCATTCAATATAATCTAACCTTTTAAATTTATTAGTGCTCAAAGATGAAACCATAATGGTGAATGGTGTCAAGTAAATAGGAAAGGAGCGAGTACAATACAACTTCATGATCCACAAAAATGTCTAGGTCATGGTTTTGTATTTACTAAAACTATGTCAGATTAATATTCAACTAAAGTTCCAAAAGGAAAGGGTTTCTTATCCATTAGAACACAAGAAACACATGTTTCTAGTTGAGAGCATGTTTAAACAGCCATTATCATCTAACAGGGATAGCATGAAAACGAATTTTATTTCTTCTGCTCTCAAACAAATCTTAATGTGATGTTCATTATCGTCTAACAGGGATAGCATGAAAACGAATTTTATTTCTTCTGTTCTCAAACAAATCTTAATGTGACATTCGCTCAAGTCTTCACCTGCTATTGATCATTTGATCTTACACTAAATCTGATGTATCAGGTTATCAAAACAAGGCAAAAGGAAGTCCCCACGTTCGCTTTCAAGGTCTAGAAAGTACCAAGTTAATCAGTGGGAATGAGATTGTATTTCAGAAATAAACCCAAGTGTTGTATAGCAAATACAACCATGCATTCAATTAAACTACAGTTGCACGGAAATTCAGCAGGTTCTTCAAAAGCTAGATTAAACTGATATATAATAGTGAAATCAAGTATGTCAAATCCCAGATGAACCAATGCTGACATTGGTCGGCAAGACACAGGTATGCAGCAATCGAGCCGAAAAAGAAATCCATACATGTGCCCGGATTAACCATGAGGCAAAATTTGAAGGCTGCGAAACTCAACGGCCTTGTACTTATCTTTATCGCATCCTTCTACTTATCTTTATCACATCGCACAATTCTACAGCTAAAATCCAAAAATCTCTGATTTCGCTAGTTAGATCGAAAAGCAGAACTTTTGCTATAGTATGCACGACGTTGGTATATTATGATTTTCTATTTGTTGTACGAAGCAGACATAGCGCTGGTTAGCGGAGACTTTGAATCATCAAATAAAGTGAATAATCAAGACAATAAAGGGCGGCAAAAAGGGGGGGAAATGGATCTTTACCCCGTTGAATAGGTGAGTGTTGACGGCGCAGCCGCGGTCGACTAGGCAGTGCTCGAACTGGCCGAGCGCGGCGTTGACGGAGTGCTCCGCCGTCCATCCAGTCCCGTCGGACACCATGTAGATCGACTTCGCCGATTCGTCCCTCCCGATCCCAAGCACCCCATCGTCAATATCATCCTCCACCACGGCCGTCGCAGCCTCGCCGGACGACGGCTGCCTGGTCGGCGGAGGCGCCTTCGAAGCCCCGCTGCGGTCCCGTATCGTCGGCCACTCGAGCCGCCGCCCGGACCGGTGCGCGCGCGCGCGCGACCACCGGTTCAGCTGCGCGCTCCCGCGGGGAGGGGAGGAGCGCGACGGGGAGGAGGACGAGGAGGAGGACCCCGCCGCCTGCCCCTTCGGCCTGGCCCTGCCCACGCCAGAGCTTTCTTGGTCCGGCCCCGGGCAGGCCGGGCTCTGAGGAGGCATGCCCGCGTCGGACAAGCACGAGGGCGCCAGGCGGCGGCCCTGCAGGCGAGGGGACGGCGGGAGGAGCAGCGACGGCGGCGGGGACGCCAGCTTGGCGCTTATCATCGAGTTGGAGTTTATCATCGAGCTGACCACCGGGGAGACGACGTCTGAGCGTGAGCGACTGAGCGGAGTAACGCACGACCGTTCGTACGAGAGACCGCCCGATATTTTTCTCCTTTTTCGCTTCGTTTTGGCGAGGTTTTGGACTTTTGGTGCGCCGTCGTGCGGTGTTTTTATCACCGGCGGGTGTCGCGGACTCGCGCGGTTTGGCTCGGCGGCGCCGGTAAAAAAAAAAAAAGCGCTCGTGCGACGCCGCCAACGGGTTGGGCTAGCGAATGATTGTTTTGCCTTGACAAACTGTTTAGTGGTTTTGAAACAGCCATACAGCATGCTCGCCGTTGGAATCAGAAGCGTTTGCTCGAGCGAGAGGAGCACTGGCAACTGCAGCGATTTTCTGATTGGTTGTTGCAAAATCGGCCAATATTTTTTGAATTAGTTTCTACTTTGTACTTCCGGTTTATAATTATTTGAGATTGACGACATATAAAAACTAGTAAAAACGGTTTTAGAAAAATGATTGCGCTAAAAAATATTTCGTCGACGTGCTACAGTTGAATCGAGCTCTTCAACTGCGACTACGTAAGGACATGTAGTAAAATACCAGTTGCAGAAAGAAAAAACTATCTCCTTTGCCGGTTTCAATGGCATAATTTAGCATTAGCACTGTCCTTTTCTTTACCCTCTCTTGATAAGCTAAGCAACGTTGTCTCGTGCGTACGTCCACGGCCGAGCACGAAGGTGGCATACAGCGGTTGGCACACCACGGTACCACGCCGGAGTCTCCGGCCGGTCTCATCCAATTTCTCCGTGACATCTTCCAAACTGATGTCACGAGACCAGCAGCAGGATAGCCATGGCCGGCCCGAGACAAGCAACGAGACCTCACCCTCGCGGAGACGACGACGCGTGCTGGCCGGCCACGTACGGCTGCCGCCGTGTCCACCGGTGAGAGCTGGGAGCTGGGAGCTGGGAGCTGGGAGCTGGGAGCTGCGAGCTCAGTGGCTCACCCACGCACGCACCCAACCGGCAACTCGAAACCACCGGCTCTTGAGCTCGCGGAGACGACGTCCGAAACCGCTATCGTGGCGCCGCCCTGCCGCTCCGCGCGGCCTGTAGATTTGCGCGGAAAATGATGGGCGGCCTGCCGCTTTCTGCCATCGCACGCACCGAGCCACCGATGGGTGATGAGCGGCGGCGTCCCTATCCGTAGCCACATCGTTTCGATCGGCGCGCTGTCTCACCTGACGTCGTCGCTGTGTCCGGGGAATGGCAATTTGTGATTTGTCATTCATAAGAAATTATTTAATTTTTTACATGCTACTAACTTAGATGATTATACGTATTATTAAGATATAATACTAATATAATTAAGAGTATTATTTTAAAAGTGATAAATCATCACTTTTTCATTGAACATCACTTACCTCCTAATAACCGTACTAATGGATCCGGTTACCACACCACGGTTTTTATATAGCTTTTAGAGTATTAGATGATGATAAATGATTCGATGTGGTAACAGTATAAATTAAAGTAATCAGACTCAACTATTATGATTTTTATCTATCATATCAGCCAATGATTAATGGTATGGTTTGTTAACCATAGAAATCTCTCGATTATCACAGTTTTTATCTATCGTGTCAGCGGACAATAAACTATTTGGTTTGGTAAGCGTAAAAATCCGTTCGAAAATCATTGTTCGACGAGAAAGACTGTGGCCTGTTTTCAAAAACTGCCTTAGGGCTTAGGGTCGTTTGGAGCGGTAACCTGAGAGGAATAACACACTGGCCAGTGCTGACCATATAGGAACGTCACATAAAAGTGAAAAAATGCTTCGAGTTCTCCTAAAAACAGGTAAAATTCCATCGGTCCAAAAACACCTAGCGTTTTGTCGTCACAAACGGTCATCTCGTTTGCACCGAGAACACGAAGTGGCATACGCCACCACATCATTATCTGCCCACGAATGAAGCTGCTTTTCAGCAATTACCCAGCCCGTGCAAATCCAATAACTGATACTAGCCAAGTAGCTAGTACCTTCCTGCCTGTCAAAGTGGCAGCACGATGGTAACATCTCCAATGAGGCGTTGAGCTGAGGTGACACCGGAGCAGTGTCACCAATCTTATCCACAGGTCAAAAGTTTGATGTTTCGTTTTCAAAGTTTACCCATTTTCAATCTGGACGACGATTTTTGGTTTGAAGTTTGTCTGATACTGTTTTAAAAGTTCAATTTTGGACAAAGATTTCCAATTGGAAACAGTTAAATCCTATCAAATGTTTCACGAAACTTTTCCTGACTTGATCCAGGCTTTTGTTTTCTATTCAACTATCTTCCTGAATGAACTGGTCAGATCGAGCTCTACTTGCGGTTGGAGTTCATCCTTTTTGGCTTCAAAGTTAAAACTATTGCAATCCGAACAAAGTTCTAAGTTCATCATGCCCCAAAATAAAGTGATTGCATAAGCAAAACTATAAAAGGAGGGCAAACCAGGGATGAAAAACATGATGAGTCCAAACATCTCATGTTGATTGTACGTAAATACTCGGATACAGTCTTCCAGGTTTTCTCCGTGATACTGGTGATAGCATAACTCATTAATTCCTTGTCAGTTGTTTCGAAGAACAGTTCCATGAGCAGCATTCACCAGAACAGGGATTCTTTAATCCAAACCAACATAAAAATATATACGGCTTCCATATCTCAATTTCAACATGGTGATTCACACTTAACAGTCAGAAAGCTAAACTGATGACAGATCCTCAACATCATGCTTGGATGATGCAGGGCGACCTTCATACTCCAATTTTGCACCTAAGCTTGCTGTGATAACCCTGAATTTCAGCCTTATCTTCTCCATTATATCTTGAATTTGCTCATCCTCCGGATCGGACAATGGATAACTTCTCACCAGTGCAGCTAGTTGCTCAATATTCTTCCTGACCCGAGCTGAGAATGCATTATGATCAATGCAAATTACTGACATCCACACATCCAAACATCCCTGATAGAAACCTAGTTCTTCACCTACTTGGAAACCATTCTTTAAACCAACCTGCCTTCCCTCTTCCTTTCCAGTCACCAAGCCATCATTATAACCATTCTTGAAACCCTCTTCATAATGTGTCTCATCTAAGAGTACTGATGGTTCAAGAAAATCAATATCATCCTGAGGTTTCTGATCCATTGTATGAATAAGAACCTAATGAGGTTGCGCAGTAAACAGTGTTTCAAAAAAGAAGGATTCCAAGAAACCTGCTTCATAAGACCCAAAAAGGCGCACAGTAAGAGAAGGCATCAATACATAAAGGCAACAAGACAAAAATAATTAATTCCAAACAAATTTTGTGAATCAAGAGATGGGAAAGTGCAAACTAAATTCTGCTGAATTATTAACCAAACTGTGTTGCTCGTGAAAAAAATACAAATGACAATTTATTAAAACTAGGCAACCTTGATGTTAGAAAAACTTGATATACATTCTTTTGAAGGGTTCCTAATACAATTCCATCTCCCACCCCCTTGAGTAAGATAAATTAGGCCAATTAGGGTGCCCCCCTTACTATTGAATGCCCTGCTAGCCAAACCAATATTGTGTACGTAGTAATGACTCCAACAAACAGTGTCTTTACAACCTCACACAAAACAATTAATCATCATAAATCTATTGTATTAGATTAACCTCAAGGGTGGATATGATTCAAAAGAAGATAAGCTCGTTTGTATGGATTAGAAAACTAATCACACGATCCTCGAGACCTCAAGTAAAGTGGTAGCTCGGCTTTAGGAATAAGGACATACTATGGTTTGATGCCCAACTTAGCCACGCCAAAAAAATTAGTAATGACAACAAACTTGGGCCTATTTGGTTTGCTACCAAAAAATGGCATTGCCAAAATCTTGGCAAGAAAAAAAAATTGTACACATACTTACCAATGTTTTGGCAACAAACCAAACACCTACACAAGTACACAAGATACAACTCACTTCGAGTCGAGCTAAGCCTCAGCGAGCCGAGCCAGCTCGGCTCGGCTGGCCAGGTGAGCCAAAATGCTGGCTCGGCTCTCCTGTAGCACTACCCTTTACCTTTGCACTCTCCAGACAACAGCAAATTTCAGTAAAAATCAGAAATTACAGATGCTATGCAAATTTCAAGAAGCACATCAGCTAATCGTAGTCTATAGATAAAAAATCAGAATGCAAATCCAGATTTGACACGCATTTGATAGCATTCATACAATCATACGGGCTACGGCAATCTCAGTTAAGCATCGAGAGTTTGAGAGTTGAGAGTACTCATTGATCCGTATCCAGGAACATACCACAATCGAGGCTCGGGGGTGGAGGGACGCTGCGCCGGACTGCCGCCTGCCGGAGCCCGGAGTGCTGACTCCCGAACGGGGGGAGCTTCGCGTTCGATCGGTGCCACGGTGGGCTGCTCAATGGCGGCGGC
>KE370780.1:45629-60199 GCA_000418225.1 Zizania latifolia
TTCCTCCTTCCTCCTCCCCCTCCTACCTGCCGACAACCTCCTCTCTCCCGTGCCCGCACTCCCGCGCCGCCATGCCCCTTGAGCGTCCCCGCGTCCTGGCACCTCTGAGCTCCCTCGCGTCCATCTCGCTCGTGCCCTGGTGCCCCCAAGCACCCAGCCTCCGTCGCACAGCCAGGAGGAGGAAGGAGGAGGAGAGAGAGGAGAGAGAAGGGCACCAATCCACGTCATATTTTTTGGGTGCCACATGTCAATCATCCTTGTCATGCCAGCTCATCACTCGCTGCTAACGTGTACTGTCACATCAGCAAAACCATCGCAGTAAACCGCCTCGGGGGTTATTTGTTCGGTATAGATTAGTTCGGAGATTAAAAATTTAATTTTTTAGTTGGGGACAACATTCATCTACGACATAATACTTAGGGTTCTCTAGACATTTTCCATACATTAGTGGTGGATATACCATTCATCATGTAATATTTGCCGATTAAGTTAAACTATTCTAATTTTGATCAATTTAAACAAAAATACATTATGTTATCAAATAAATATATTATTAAGATATATTTCATAGTGAATTTAATGGATATTATAGTTTTCAGTGTATATATATATATATATCATGTAATGTCATGTCAAATTTTTTATTGTTGTATCATAAGTTATATTTACATTATATCTTTCTAAAAATTTACACAATTTTATTTAAAAATTGACTGAATTTTCCAAATTTTCTATAAATTTTCTAATGTTTTCTATATTTTTAACTGATTGATTTTCGAAGCAAACTGGTTAGTTACTGATACCAAAACGGGCATAAGATAATGTCAGCGATCGACTCGTTTATCGTAGTAACCGATCTGCTCGGCAACCGTTCAATTCGTTCGCACAAAAAAATAAAATAAACTCAATTTATATTTTGAATTTTGACTTGGTTTCCACTGGTGAACACCGGCCACCCGCCGGTTTTGAGAACGTGGGCCTGATCCACCCAATGCAAACCAGGCAGCGGCCTGTTGAGTCCTCAGCCTGGGCCTCGTGCAAGTAAGGCCTCCTGTTCGACTTTGGATGCAATGCGTTTCGCTGGGCCGTCGGGCGATCCAGCCATAGCCCCCACGGCCCCACCTGAGGCCACCGAGAAGATAGAGAGACGGTAATTTTTTATAAATAATATTTATTTATTTTTGAAATTGTAAAACTGGATAGCGCGTTAAAAAAATAGTAAAACTAGAACTATGTCGATATTTCAAATATCAATAGTAAATTTTAAATATTGACAGAACCTCTATCGATATTTGAAAAAATATCCTAACATGAATAATTTTTTCTATGTCGATAGGATATCCACGTATTTAATTGTTGACGGAAGCTCTGTTGGCATTTCAAATTTCAAACGTTGACATAGGGTAGTTTTATAATTTTTTGAGCACGCTATCTAAATTTATAATTTCAAAAAAATAAATATCATTTATAAAAAATTCGAGAGACGGACGGGCTACGAGACTAGCCATATATCAAACCACTGAGAATTGCTCTAACGGAGTATGCATATGATAATATCGATGCCCATGACTATTAGAGGATGGATATGGAAACATACTGGTGCTATATATATGGGAAGATACTAGTGCCTGTAGATAGAAAAAAACTGGGAAAAAGTCAAGCTCATCAGATAAAGCGCGTACCGGTACAATAAGAAAATAGTACAAATACTCGTTTGTTTATATACCGAAATACTTAAATTTATAGGCAAAATTGAACAAAAAAACAGCACCAACAGTAAGCTCAGCATTCTCAGCCCATCACCAATAAGCAATAAGACTAGTAGTCCAGCAGGCAGCAGTAGCAAGCAGTAAGCCCATCAGCCCAACATGAAATGAGCACCCGGGTATCAAATCCTCCATGTAGGTATGGATAAAAGAAATAATTAATACCATAGACAGATACGTGTACAATTTTTTTAAAAGTTATATATATATATGTATATACACGTTATATCTTTGACTATTTTATCCGGTGTTACCTCTACACGCCATTTGGAAACTAAACGAAACAGTGGCGTGTGCGCGAGAAACGGTTACAGGATGAGATGAGAGAGGAGGGCGAGTGGCAGTGGCCTGATGTGGATGAACGACGTCACACTCCGTTTGTTGACAGCCCAATCCTTATCCGATCTGCTCCCAATGCCCCGGTTGACTCCACCGCCATGGGCCGTGTTACCGCCCCTGCTTTCAACTTGCGGCTTTCCATGACTAATGACTTCCAACCCAAAAATGTTTCTTCCATGACTCTCTGTCAGTGTGTGAGATATCCTCCTGTGATCGATCTCAAATTCCCTATCCATTATCCATATATACACTTGTCTCGCATCACTCGTGCCGCACCGGTAAGTGATCTATTTAGTTAGTGCTACAGCTAAAGAATAGATTATTTGTAATAGGTCATAATAGCTATCTTTAACACGTCGATATAAAATGTTAATGTTTGTCACTACTAAGTGTTGTTATTTTAACAAGTAATCAACTGTTACTGAATCTATTATCTATAATAGGTTGTCACTAATAACTGTTATGGATAAGTTTTTTCTCAACATAGGATAACACGTATCTACAACAGGCCATTACCGTGAACCGTTATAGATTAACCTCTTCTAGTGTAAGCCGTCACACATGTATATCTCCATAAACTATTAGTGATATCTCCATTAAATTTTATGTATTTTTTATTCGACCAGTCTCATATTTTGCTAGCCATACCTTCAAAAATGGTAGATCGCATTTTATATTACACAACATTTAATGTATGCATCGACGATCATAATTTAGGAATAATGCATCGTAATAGTGAGAGAAGAAAGGAGAAATAGAAGATAAAATATTCTGAAAACACACTATATACACATAGTTTTGATAGGAGAAGATTTCAAGTTGATTTATTGCAAATCGAAGAAATTAAATGCAAATTTCTTAATAATCTAAAAAAATTAAAGTTGATTTAATCTATTTTTTTCATAAAATATATACATGATTTGAGATCTGAGATGCTTAGATTTCATGAAACCGTAGGCCATTGCCTCTCTCACCCTGGCGAGGAACGGCGCCCCTGCCTTAGGAGCTAGCTAGGAACACGTTACACGTACGCAACCGATGAGAGCTTATGTGCAACCAGAGCTAACCGCAGCTACCTTCCAAAACTCGCGCAAGCCAACCCTTTGTTTGTCTTCGTGCATGCGAACGGAGGAACCGATCGGAATCCCGGACGCCACCGCCGCCGCGCGCGTACGTGGCGACCATAACTCGCCGTTGCAACCATCTCACTAGCTAGCTACCCACCAGCTGCTGCAACATGCCAACCTCAGCTCCAGGATAAGCACCGATCCATCATCCAAGGATCGATCTAATTGAATCGAGACGTAAGCCATGCGTGCACCACCCCGGCGAGTGAGCGAGTGAGTGTGATCAGGCTGCAGGCCCAATCTGGGACGCCACCTCGCAGTATAAATACGGCGTTTCTGCAGATGAAGCAGCCAAGGCATGCATGCACACTTGCACTTCGTCTTCGTGAGCTTAATTTGACAGAGCGTGCGTGTCTTGGGTTTCGTTTCGTTCGGTCACCTAGCCATGGCGTCGCCATCTCTGGTCAGTGGCTTTGCGTTGATCCGATGGTGATAGTACATTTAGTTCGATAGAGATGATGTGATATGATCGATCTCGTGTATATGTTTTGTTGATCGTGTGCAGATCATGGAGGAGGAAGGGAGGTTCGAGGCGGAGGTGGCGGAGGTGGAGGCGTGGTGGGGCACGGAGAGGTTCCGCCTCACCAAGCGCCCCTACACGGCGCGCGACGTCGCCCTCCTCCGCGGCACGCTCCGCCAGAGCTACGCCTCCGGCGACATGGCCAAGAAGCTCTGGCGCACGCTCAGGTCCCACCAGGCCAACGGCACCGCCTCCCGCACCTTCGGCGCGCTCGACCCCGTCCAGGTCACGATGATGGCCAAGCACCTCGACACCATCTACGTCTCCGGGTGGCAGTGCTCGTCGACGCACACCTCGACGAACGAGCCGGGCCCCGACCTCGCCGACTACCCCTACGACACCGTGCCAAACAAGGTGGAGCACCTCTTCTTCGCGCAGCTCTACCACGATCGCAAGCAGCGGGAGGAGCGCATGTCGCTGCCTAGGGCGGAGCGCGCGCACGCGCCGTACGTCGACTTCCTCAAGCCCATCATCGCCGACGGCGACACCGGCTTCGGCGGCGCCACGGCCACCGTCAAGCTGTGCAAGCTCTTCGTAGAGCGCGGGGCCGCGGGGGTCCACCTCGAGGACCAGTCGTCGGTGACCAAGAAGTGCGGGCACATGGCGGGGAAGGTTCTCGTCGCCGTCTCCGAGCACGTCAACCGCCTCGTCGCCGCCAGGCTCCAGTTCGACATCATGGGCGTGGAGACTGTCCTCGTCGCGCGGACCGACGCAGTCGCCGCCACGCTGATCCAGACCAACGTCGACGCCCGCGACCACCAGTTCATCCTTGGCGCGACGAACCCGCGCCTCAAGAACCGGAGCCTTGCGACCGTCCTCTCCGACGCCATGTCGGCCGGCAAGAACGGCAGGGAGCTCCAGGCCATCGAGGACGAGTGGCTCGCCACGGCGCAGCTCAAAACCTTCTCCGACTGCGTCAAGGAATCCATCGCAAGGCTCAACACCACTGACCACGACAAGCAACGCAAGCTCAAGGAATGGAGCACCGCCACCAGCTACGACAAGTGCGTGTCCCTGGAGAGAGCGCGCGACATAGCCGCGAGCCTCGGACTCACCTCCCTGTTCTGGGACTGGGACCTACCGCGGACCAGGGAAGGCTTCTACCGCTTCCAGGGCTCCGTCGCGGCGGCCGTCGTCCGCGGGCGCGCCTTCGCGGCGCACGCCGACGTGCTCTGGATGGAGACGTCGAGCCCCAACATCGCCGAGTGCACCGCCTTCGCCGAGGGCGTGAAGGCGGCGATCCCCGACACGATGCTGGCCTACAACCTCTCGCCGTCGTTCAACTGGGACGCCTCCGGCATGACGGATGCCGACATGGCGGACTTCATCCCGCGCGTCGCCAGCCTCGGCTACGTCTGGCAGTTCATCACGCTCGCCGGCTTCCACGCCGACGCACTCGTCACCGACACGTTCGCCCGGGACTTCGCCCGCCGCGGCATGCTGGCCTACGTGGAGAGGATCCAGAGGGAGGAGAGGAGCAATGGCGTGGACACGCTGCAGCATCAGAAGTGGTCGGGCGCCAACTTCTACGACAGGGTGCTCAAGACCGTGCAGGGTGGCATCTCCTCAACTGCAGCCATGGGCAAAGGCAAGAAGCTATCTTGCTCATGCTACTATTTATCACTGATTTGTTTGTGAATTATTGTCAAGTTGATTTGTTCACACTTGTTCTTGGTTGTCTGCTTGTAGGAGTTACTGAAGAACAGTTCAAGGGCTCCTGGACAGGGCCAGGAAGTGAGAACAGCAGCCAACATGTTCTTGCCAAATCCAAGATGTGACGAGGATTCATAAAGAATAAAGATTCAGAGGCATGGATCAACTAATTACATAGATATATATGAATTGTTATGACTCAAATTGGAACAAAACAGTTGGGTTATAATGTAATGGTCTGCAAGTTTATCACTGAAAACTGGATACATCAATCGAGTACTGTAATGCATATCCACTGAACTGTGGAGTTCATAAGAAAACTGTGTTTTCAAACTAACTGTCCAGCAAGAAACTTTTGTTTTCAAATTAAATTCTGTGAGGCCGATACTGAAGTTAAAGCACATGAACACAACAGAGAACTCCGAAGAAACAGCATGATTACATTAAAAGAGTCCGTCTGAAAGTTTAAAGGAGATTGCGCATACGAAAATGCTTCTTGTTACATCGAGTTATTTCTCCTACTTAGCCCAAGGCTTCAAGATCGAAAGCACGACGATCGCTGCAATGGCCAGAAGTATGATGATCGCAATGAACAAGCACTTCCTTGACTTCTTCTGCAGGCTCTTTGCTGCGCGCAGAGCTTCGGTACCAGTTTGTAGATGGTCGACGGCATTTTGAACCTGACAGTTCAAACGCATCGTCAGGTTTACATGGCAAAGTTTGCCGTTACATTCAGTGACTTTTCTTGAGTTCTCATTAAGATTGGTAACAAAATGAAGGGGGTTTCAAACCTGGTCCTCTATGTTGTTCAGTATCTCTCCTTGTCCATCGACGAGTGCTGCCATATCTGCAAAGATCTGACAACAGATGGTACACGTCATTAGTGAAGGACTACTTTTATAGTACATTCTACTAGAAGTAGAATGGATCATGATTGTTGATTTTTAATTTTTGAATGGATCAGAGTAATTTTCACTACTAATCTAACGAGGGGTAATAGAATGTGTAGATGACAAAATCATCAAAAAAAATTGATGTGAGGGTTAAAGTGGTAATTTTCTATATGTGAAACTCTGGCAATGTAATTTTTCTAGTACGCTGTCTCTAGCGTAGTTCTGAAGGTGGAGATAGGTTAGTATTATATGAAAAATCGCTAATGATGGTTATATCTAGATTATAATCAATTAAAATTATCAAACTATCATTTAAAATCGATGGCTAGAATTGATCTACTAAAAGTATAATACTAGCAGTAGAACGTATCGTAATGATGCTCAAATAAAGGGGCCATTAGTGATATGGAATATAGTTAGTTCATGCGTTATATGCGCTCAACTCTGAACAGGTGAACTCTAACAATCTTAATTTACAATACAATAATTTCTTGAAGGTCTGAATTAAAAACCGTGAAAACACAAACAACAAACGTGCAGTCCTGCCAAAGCTACCTCTTGCAGCTCAAGAAGTCTTTTTTCGATTTCCATGATCGCATCATGCCTTTCCTGAATTTCTTCAACCGTGGCTATAATCTGTAGGTAAGTGCAATGCATGAAACAAATTAAGCAATACTAAGAATCATCAGCCTTAATACATGAGATGAACAACTACTAATGTACTCGGTGAAACTGAACACATTGATCAACCTGCACTCGACCAATTCCCTGAATTGCTTTCTCGAATATCTGCTCGCTGCTGCCGGTCTCAATCATGCGGTCAATTACCTAGGCACGTTTTGCAGATGAATGAGATCAGAAGAGAAGCATTTCCCAGTACCAAGTGTAGTAGCACTAGTATACTCACTCACCTCATCAGACGGCTCCGTTCCAGTGACTGTTCAAGATTCAGGTTTATCATGAAAGAGCAATAGAATATATTGTCCTGAATTATCTATCAGAAAAAAGCATGAAGCAACATGAAAAAAAAAAAATCCCTGACCTGTGAAAACCCTCCTCACGACGACTTCTCGATACTCTTGTTGGATAGTCTGTCTGAGATTCTGTAAGGAATGTGGATTACTATACTGCAAACCCTGTAATTTGTTTTGTCAAAGAAGATGGACAGTAATAAGCTAGAAAGTTTACCTGGAAGTTTTTCATTCTTTCTTTGAGTTTGTTTTTCAGTGCACTGCAATCACCCAGAGCTAGCCATCAGAAAAACCACTTATTGTTTTGATGGACAAGCAGAATATGGAATTGCTTCCTAAACTTAATAAATACTTTTGGACTCAATAGTAATCTGGTAATAGACCCAAGAAACAAATTGTGCTCAAAATATTTGTCACAAAAATATTTGTGGTGGTACAAAGATCAATGAGAGTCATACTGAATTTATGCTGAGTAACCACATTGTCTTGATATTAAGGCTTCGTTTGATACAGCTCTAGATTCAGATTTTTTTAATATCCAAACCTAGCTCTAATAAATCCTAGATCTAGAGCTGTAGATGAATTGAGTGTATAATTGAGCAATTTAGTTTTTATTTTGGAGTAAAAATAAAATTTTAAACTATCTTATGATACCATACAACTCTAGATCCAGTATAAATATCGAAATTAGAGTTGTATCAAACAAGTTCTAAATATATCTGATTGATTATATTTTCTACAAAGCATCATGATTATCTAGGCAACTAGCAGTTACCACCAGCAAGTTGTTACTCCAAATTATTAAAAATTTACTCAAGAAATGCCTTAAACACCTTACATGGTGATTGACATCCTTGATCGGTCTACGCCTGTGCCCTTCCCACACCCTGGCTTTTTTCTGTTCTCAAGATTCTGCAAGCCGAAAAGAGGAGTGAGAGATGTTTAATTCACTAGCCGTGAAATAGTCTAATTCACACACTGCAGATCTAGACAGGTTAAAAAAAATTCCTTACATTCCTATCCATCTGTTCTAACTCCACTTTGATGCTGCGTGCAACTTTCCCGGCGTCATCGATGTCTTTCTCCATGCGCCCCTTGATCTCTGGAGTGTTTTTTTTTTTTTATTTCGGATTAATGTGTTAATTAGACATCATTCCATTTCTGAAACGTAGAAATGCAGATAAATCGACAGGTGTGTGAGTTTGCACCCTTCATCGTGGAAGCCTTGGTGACTGATTTTGACTCCTCATTGGCTTCCTGCAGTTAGGCAGAAAATATCACATCTCAATAGTATTGCATTAGTTTATATTATAAGTCATTTGATTTTTTTCTACATCAAACCTATCCAACTTTGATCAAAATTAAATAAAAATATATCAAATAAATACAGTATTAAAACATATTTTATAGTCGATTTAATAAAAATAATTTGATGTTATAATTATTGGTATTTTTTTTATAAATTTGGTCAATGTTAAATAAGTTTGAGTTGTTAAAAAATTAAACGACTTATAAAATGTTGGAAATGAAGTATACCTGAAGTTTGTGATTTATGTTGGACATCTTGTCCAACAACATCTCAATCTCCTCCACCTGATGCAAGACAACTCAAACTAAGAAGATAGGACGATCGTTTGGAAAATTAGCATCACCTCTACTCGGTTTACTAGATCTTAGATAAGATCATTATAACGACATCCAAATTTTGATGTCGAATCCTCTTAACGAAAATCTCGATGTAAACAATGGCGTCAGACCTCATGGTAGAAGTCCTCAAGTCCATAATCTGATTTCTTCTCTGAATCTTGATGCCCCAACTCGACGTCCCTCTCCAATTCAAAAGAATCCTACAATCGAGTCGAAAGGATAATCAACAGTAATATAAGCAGGAAGAACATTACGCAGTTATCAATGGTAACACAATTATCATTTTGACTCGTTTGCTACAACTTTTCAGACATATATTGGAACAATCTACGACAGTTTGCTCTATAGTTTATTTACTGTACGTCTTGGGTAGTTAAAAAAGCATCAAGATCACAAGAAAGAAGGAAAGATCATGGCAGCATCTTGCAGAGATGATCCTGTGGAGAACGTTACCGTCAGAAGATTGTTCATCTCGTCCTCGCGCAGAGATGGAGAGAGCTCGTCGTTGAAGAAGAAGAAGAGTATGTGAAGAAACTTGTGAGCTGAGGACGACTTTGGAAAGATCGTTTCGGCGAAGAACGCCGGCCAGCAGTAGAAACAATTAACTAGCAGACAGACGAGTTCAGTAACTAACTAAAACGCGGCGACGACATCAACTACTTCCTTTTTTCCTTTCACATATTTTTTTCTTTCTCGCCACCATGAAACAGTGCCGTTTCAATACGCATTAACGACACTTAATTCCGTACCATATATTTGCATTGGTAAATTGCACTTTACATCTTTTATTTCTTAAAAAAAAAGTAAGGAATAGAATTAATATCAGCTATTGGTTAAAAAAAAGGTAACATATTATCTCTTAGAATTAAGATATTGATTTCTTTTAATCGTGGCTATTAGATCAGGGTTATCTGTTATCTCGAGGTAAGACATCAACTTATTTTAATCGTGACTATTAAATCTATAAAAATTAATAATCCATATTAATTTAATATTTCTTAAAATTTGTCATATATAATACTCGAGCCTCTTAACACTGTATAGTAGTTGACACCCATATAACCCATGTTGTAATGTAGTGGGATTAGTCCTAAATAAAAAATTAGGTGGATGAGCATCAACTTATAAACCTAGCATTTCAACTGTATTACATTGGGTTAACCCTTTTACACGAAGTGATATTACACTAATTAATACTGGTTTTGGAGACACTTTACAAAAGATTATATCGGACAAGTTGCATCGTAAAACCGTTCAGAAATCTTAAAAAAATTGAGTCGAAAGGATAATCAACAGTAATATATAAGCAGGAAGAACATTACGCAGTTATCAATGGTAACATAATTATCATCTTGACTCGTTAACCACATCTTTTCAGACATTGCAACAATCTATAATGACAGTTTGCTCTATAGTTTACTGTCTTGGCTACTGAAAAAAGCATCAAGATCACAAGAAAGAAGGAAAGATCATGGCAGCATCTTGGCAGAAATGATCCTGTGGAGAGCATTACCGTCAGAAGATTGTTCATCTCGTCCTCGCGCAGAGATGGAGAGAGCTCGTCGTTGAAGAAGAAGAAGAGTATGTGAAGAAACTTATGAGCTGAGGACGACTTTGGAGAGATGGTTTCGGCGAAGAACGACGGCCAGCACAAGAAACAATTAACTAGCAGACAGACGAGTTCAGTAACTAACTAAAACGCGGCGACGACATCAACTACTTCCTTTTTTTTCCTTTCAGGAATTTTTCTTTCTCACCTCCATGACACAGTGCCGTTTCAATACGAATTAACAACACTTATTCCGCACCATATTTGCATCGGTAAATTGCACTTTACACTATGTAGAACATATCATTTTTCACTTTAATTTGCACCGGGTTTATGTAATACTCGAGCATGTTAACACTCTATAGTAGTTGAAGCCCATATAACCCGTGGTGTAATGTAGTGGGATTAGTCCTAAATAAAAAAATTAGGTGGATGGGGATTAACTTATAAACCTTGGCGTTTTAATTGTATTATCTTGGGTTAACTCTTTTACACGAAGTTTTAATTGTATTATCTTGGGTTAACTCTTTTACACGAAGTGATGATTACATTGATTATATCAGACAAGTTGCATCATAAAACCGTTCAAAAATCTTTAAAAAATTTGAGTGAAAGAGATTTCTTGAAATCACATCACGTGATATTAGTGGAATTTGGTCTCACTCATGTACCCTATTGTACAGGGATAGTAATCCGGTTATCCAATGTGGCGTCTCGTCCTCGATGGTTTCGAAACATCGATTCTTTGATGTCTTCTTCCTCAATGATCACTACGATTTGCATCATTGTCTTTGTCTCTAGTGCACATCTCGGTTCGCCAACGCCATCACATGCACCTACGACCACTTTATGACGCTTCTATATGTGTATGGCAGTTTCATACGACTTTTTTGTCATCATCACCCCAACTTCGGCTACATTGACCATGGCTACTTATGCGCGGCTACCTCGACCACAATTTCTCCAAGTCCATTTTTGGCTACTCGACTAACAAAAGGCTATCATCATTAAGCATTCTTATCAGTATATTCTTCAGTCAAAGCATCTGTTTTGCTCACGTTTGGATTACGGTGGATGTTAGAGTATATGATAATGGTGAGAATATTAAGTAAGATTGTATTTATATCTGATCCTTTCTTATCTGTAAATTATCTTCTCTTCATACATGTACTATACTACTATGTATCGGCTCTCCCGAGGCTCAATACAACACAATTCATTATCACATCTTCTCTCCTCTCTCACAATTCAACACTATACACAGAATGCAACTCTTCCAACGTGTATGATTGATTGTTACACTAGGTGCAGATCACAGCAAAGCTAACAGAAAGATGAAGCTGTAAGTACACAGCATACCAAGCATCCTCCAAAATATCAAGCTCGCAAAATTGGAGCCAACACCTACTGTAAGGCGGCTCCTTGTTTCCTGAGGCAAGTGTGCCTTGAAAGATCCTCTCCACCCCAGCCGCCTCTTGATCGGCATGAGCAGGAACCCTAGCTGCCAGTTAGACGGGTTGCGAAGCAAGAGTGTCGTGAAGGTGGACAGGCATACTACAATGGCGATCCGGTCACTGGCTGGGCTCAGAACAACATATGCTCCCAGTGCGAATGCTGCCACCATGCTTCTTGTCGCCTGCTCCATCGAAATTACGGAGAAGAACATGTAGACAGCTCGAAGCAGTGGATGGACATGCTCGGAACCGGCATAGGTGAGCCAGATGGTGGACAGTGTGGAGCCGACAAACGCGAGAGTGTTCGCCATCACAAATGCCTTGAAGGTATATCTGTGCGACAAAATTGGTGCACCGGCATGTGGATGGCTGTCAGATATGTAACCACCGGGCAGAGTAAATACTGCTGCAAATGTGACGGTGGAGATGAGCACAGAGCCAACAACTAAATTCTGCGAAATGTTGGTGAATTTCTTTAGCTCATTTCCAGAAGTTTTCCCAATGCTAAACTCATCTATGAAATGATCCAGGCGACGAGGACTAAGGACTGCTCCTGTCCATGCCAAACAGCGAAGGATAATGACCTGTGGATTCTATCAGAAGAAATCAACAATTCAGAAAAGCAAAGGATGCAAGTTGAAAACTTTTAGATTTTGAAGCAAACAAGTCTATGCACTACAGTATGCAAAGAACAGAGCGGTAGGCTGAATAAGTTTACCAGAGTATAGCT
Source organism: Zizania latifolia (assembly GCA_000418225.1). NCBI lineage: Eukaryota > Viridiplantae > Streptophyta > Magnoliopsida > Poales > Poaceae > Zizania > Zizania latifolia. Next base: position 58,279 of record KE370780.1, read on the forward strand.
AATTCCTTTGTCAGTTGCCAGCACTGCAAGATCTAAGGCTGTGAGGCCCTGGTTGTTCACTATATTTGGCAGTACACCTTTATTTGCCATCAGAAGGCTCACTATCATTTGGTCTGCATTCTTGACTGCAAGATGAAGGGCTGTGTTTCCTTCATAATCCATGGCATTCACCATTCTTTCGAGTTCTTGGGTTCCACAGAAATGCCAGACAACTTTCCATTTCTTATGATCAACAGCAATATGTAGGAAGTTTCTTCCTTTGCTGTCAAGCATTTCATCGCAGTCTGGGCAGTATTTCGAGAGTTCATAGATCAGTTGGCCATATCCCATCTTTGCAGCAACATGTATAGGAAATAAGCCACTCGAATCTGGGACATATGCTGGAGAAGTATCATATCCCAATAACAGCTTCAATGCAGAGATGTTTCCAACAGATGCAACATAATGAAGAGGAGTACTTCCTGAATCATCAACTTCTTTCACAAGTGTTGGGTTCCACTGCAACAATCCCTGTGTCATTTCTATTACTAAGGAATTTAGTAGATGTGTGGATTACATAATGTGAATTTACATTACAGCAATATTATTGTTAAAAATCATAATAATATTATAACTAGAAACATTATTGCTCTGATAACCAATAATATTCCAGTTGTCTTGTAGAAAAAAGGAAACAGATTTCTTTGATGCATATTCACATGAATCAGCACATATCTATCGCGATCCAAATAAAGTAATGGCTTTGGTGGTAAGCAGAAGCAACCAAAGTAAAAGTAACTGATCAGAAACCTCTCTCACATACAAATGAGAGACGGTATGAACCTTCAAGACTGACAAAGATGTCAAATTCAATGATGAGCAGTTATTCTGGTTGGATCAAGTTCATACACAGATATGCACAGGACTATGGGTATGGGGTATGACATATGACTACTTGTAATTCATAATGAGAATTTAGGTAATTGCCCTGTCTGCCCTGTTTGCATGGTTGTTCAAATAGTATTGCATGGACTACTGCAAGATAGAAGTACACAAATAGCTGTTGTTTTTCTTCAATTCAATAATAGAATCATATTTGGTATTCAAGTATATATACGCCATAAATATTTCAACGGTTTGGCTATTTATCTGTCGTCCGATTTTTTTCTTATTTGTTAGTCACCTAAACATGCACAATGTTAACACAGAACTTACACAATGCAAAAAACTGCAACTTTAGTATAATCTCACTGTCCCTGCAACTTTTAGTTTGCTACTTTGCTTTGGTTTTTATTTTCTAGATTAATCTATATGTGTTTCATGCTAACTCTGGCATGGTTTTATATTGGTAGGTATCACCATTAAAGTATAAGATTTCAATTATAACTTAGAAAGTCGCTTGTTTCACCTTATGAAGAAAATAGATATGTGAGTTGTTAGAAGTTGATGTGATGGCTAAAACAATCATGGATAGAATGAGAAAAAAAATCAGTCGCTTGACAAATAGACACTCCCATATTTCAAGATCCACCCTAAGATTTTATTATCTATATTATAGGTCAAGTTCGAATTTGAATTGTATTTTGCAAATCGTTTAATCAAAATGAGTGTAACTACCTCATGTAGTCTATTAGGAGTAATTTTTAATAGAACATCGATTCAAAAGTTCTTGGTCAAGTTCCATTCTTTTAATCATATTCATAATGCATGCGAATCCCCATCCTTGCATATCATTTTCAATAAGAATATAAGGTCATTTTCACACATATCCCTATTTCTCTTTGCCTCATGATTCACATGCAGCATAAAGCAGGCCATCCTGGCCATACCCACCAATATTCCAGGATTGTGGCCGACTCACTTGTGAAACGCTGTAAATACACAATCACTTAACTTACTAACACAAATCCACCATGTTAATTGTCATGTGGGGCCGGCACTT
>KE370780.1:76181-89571 GCA_000418225.1 Zizania latifolia
TTAGTTCTAATAAGATTACAATATCTATTTCACAAGGAATCACACATCTGAAACAAGCTCGTAAAATATAAGTGTAGGATATTCAAATGGTGAGCAGATAGTGAAGAGCAACTAGATAAAGAGGTTTCAATGCACGTAACACAATATCCGAAGCTGTTCAAAAATAATTCAATAGAAACTAGGCGCAATAACTATTTCAACAGATTACAAATGACATACTCGTAGTACGGGCGTCAAGTCCTACTGATTTCTCTATTATCTCTCTTCCCTAGCACGTCTGGCATGTTTTCTTTCCTCTTTGTATCTGAGCTCTTGCTGCCTAAAGTATGCCCTCTGTTGCCTATTCTCTTCATGCCATCTTGCACTCCTTGCTTGCTCATCAGCTTTCCTCTTTCTCGTTTCGTACTCCGAGTGACTTTCCGCCTCTGTGATCCAACCATCATCGTACGTAGGTGATGCTATATCTACCCACCGACGAAATGTGTATCTCCTTACATTTTGCTGTCGTAATGGACAGGAAGGTAAGTGTTACAGTAGAAAATTATTCGAAAATAAGCCATGATTTAGGTGTGATCCCTTACCATGAAGTGGTCATGTAGGTTGGGACACACGAATTCTCTCCTTCTCCTTGATTCTCCTCCGAGCGAGGTCCTTAGCATGCAACGACTGCCACAAGCGCACGTAGGTCGTTGCTCCCACTCGGGGATTCCTAAAGGATTTGTCATCCAACTTAAACTAGTATGCTCCACCTTTAGGTGATGCTCTTCCTTCCTCCGAGTGTACTCCTCCGTAGTCTCGGCTTATCGTATAGGCCCTCTAACGGATTGTTGCCTTGAATCACCAATCTATTGGGTGAAATCACACTTCCTTAGATTATCCTACAAGACCAAATAACTAAAGTTACTTACACCAAAGTTAGTAATTAATGGACGGAGGAACTAATTTAATGTTCTCGTGCTCACCACGAAGTCATCCTTGATGGTAGGTCATGTGAAGTATCTACTGCCAACAGCTTGTCCTGACGTTGCGGTCATTACCTGGCAGCGGTCTCTACAGTGATATTTGGGACGTTGAAGCTATGGCGGCACTTCGATTGGATTGATTCTCCAATTACCTTGCTTGGACTGGGCACGATGCTCGTACTCCTCCTTCCTTGCAGCGTACTGTGCGTTTGTTTCGCTAGGAGAGAACCAACGTCCATCAAAGACCGGCTTCTCAGTATCCACCCACTCAATGAAGTCGCACCTCTTTCTGTCTGATTTCCTTTCGACGTTCGGGTACCACAACTTCTCCTCAACATTTGGGCAAAGAAAATACCTCCTTTCACGAATGTCATATCGTTTTTCTATCTCTAGTTGGCACCGATCCCCGCAACGGTACGAAGGCCGATCGGTCCACGGAGGAATGAGACAAGCGAAAGGATCTCTCCTCTAGTCCAGATGTTTGGTCCCCCTAAGATTAGTAGAGGAGGAAGTCATCTAACTACACAGAATAAGACATAGTCAGAATGTTTTAGTAAATACATCGCATCATAATGTAGAAGCAGAAGAAGAAACAACATGTAGAAGCAGGGATACTATCAAGTGCATAATCACAATAGTAAGTGCATAATGACATAGTACGATATACAGTAATAAACAGTTCAGTACAAATCATCTGTCCCCATGATAATAACCGCATGCCGTAATAAGCACCACGCCTACCTCGAGTACGTCTCGGTCGCTGGTCCGAGTAAGTAAACATTTGGCCTGCCCTAAAGAACTCCAATGTTCAGGTGCCATAAGAACCACAACTAACTTTCGTAGTTCTCACTTTCTACGAAGGCAAAGGCAATTGGTACAACCTAGTTATTGCCGTCAACACCAATAGCGGTCAATATCTGACCTCTGTACTTCCCAGTTAGAAATCTGCCATCCACACAAAGAATGGGACGGCAATACTAGAAAGCCCGAATGCAAGCACCGAGTGCAAAGAAAACTCGATGTAGAATCTTAGCACCCTCCGAAAATACCATATTCTTCTCTTCAAACGAGTGGTATGTGCTAGGGTTGCGCCTCTTCACCATGTCCAGACAGAGAGGCAGGTTATGATATGAGTCCTCGAATGTACCAAACCTTATTTCGAGCACCTTCTGTTTAGCCCTCCATGTCTTAGAATAGTTGATTGTGTACTGAAACCTTCTCTCTATGGCAAGTATTAAGGCCCGGGGCTCATAACTGAGATTCTCAACAATATCAGAATACATCACCCCCATAGTATAGTTGGCAATTAGATTCCTATGCCTGGTTACAGCTGTATCGACCATGCAGGTATGCTCGATAACAATTGAGCATACCCAATGAATTTCCCACTTCGGTTGATGTGCGCGGACTCTCCATGGACAATCATCTCTCTTGCACACAACGTCATACATTGTGCGGTTTGACTTCTTGACTCGAAATGACTGCCGGAGTTACAATGTCCATGCTTTCATGGCATCTTGAACTGCTTCTTTCGTAGGATACATCGCATCCTTCTGAACCTCGTTCTGTCTATACTCCCAATGAGTGTCATAGCCCTCGTTAATAGCAAGAGCACCATAATCTTGTGCTTGCCACTTGTTGGGAATGACAGTATCTTCGTCTTCGTTGTTATTGTTGCTATCTCCTGTTTCGTCTTCTTAATCTGAGTTGTCGTTGACACCCTGCTCGACTGCTTCCTCGAAGTCTTAGTCCTCTCTCTCTAACAAGTTAGGTATGGCTTCTATGTTCTCTCCTTCATCAGCTTGCACTTTAGCAAAGATGATATTCATTTTTAGCCTGGACTGATATAAAATCTTGAAAACATGCATGAAATATCCAGTTTAGAGTCATGATATCATACAGTCCGAAACTCTGAATTAAGTGCTGACTTCATAAATCAATAATGAGCCAAGGTTAGTATCAAGTAATTACATATACTCTCATAGGAGAGGAGCCTATCAGTACTTCAGTAGTCCACAACTGAAGTAAGCACACGATAAAAGTTCCCCACACCATCCATTCCAAACCCCAAACTCACTTTTTTTTTTCATCAAAGCAGTAAGATTAGAAATTAGGATTACCAGATAAACAATAGAAGATTAGAAGGCTCAATCCACTAAATTTTTATCAGAATCAGTGTCTAGGGTATGGTGTGTCAAACAAACTTTTTTAATTATCTGTACAATGTTTCTATAATTTGAGAAATGACATATTATATATCACTTTATAATATTATTTTTTTATTAATGAGAGTTATTTTTCTCCTTTACTATCACAATTAATTTACTAATTTTCTCTCAAAATGAAAGTATTTGTGAAACAGGAAAGTAATTGTGAAAGAGATGTGAGCAACTTAGCACCGGATCTCATCAGAACTCCGAAGTTGAGCATGCTCAGACAAGAGTAGTATTAGGTTGGTCCCCAATACATGGCTTTTAAACAAAGCTGATCCATGTGGCCTTCTTTTCAAAAAACAATCTGGTCGTGTGAACATAAGATATTTTAGGCCACGGAACTAAAAATTTGATTTCAGCGACAAAGGAACAAATGCAAGAGGGGGTTTTCAAGAATTAAATGCTAACCAAGTGCCAGAGGCTTTTTAAGCCCCCACGAAAAATACATCTCAATGGTTAAGTAAACAATAATTGGTACTAGCTTTTTGCATGATTACATCGTGCTACTCCCTTTGACGCACAGTATAAGTTTGGCATATGAAAAAATAAAAACAATACTTTAAATGAGTACAGTATAAGTTTGGCATATGAAAAAATAAAAACAATACTTTAACGGACCATCTTCAAGAGAGTATCTATCTAGCTATCTAAATTTAAGGATCTATTTGATATAGCTCTAACTCGAAGATTCATTCTGAATTTAAGGTTTATATAGTATAATAAAATAATTCAAACTTTTATTTTTAGTTTAAAATAAAAACTAGATTACTCAACTAAATACTCTCAATCCATCTACAGTTCCAAATCCAGGATTTCTTGCAGTTAGGTTGGATTAGCTTAAAAAATTCTCGATCTAGAGCTGTGCCAATCAGAACCTAAATTTAGGTATTTTGGAGTAAAGTTGTTCTGGAGCAACCCTAGGTGTCGTAGACGGGAAAGCATCCCTGGAATGTGGCACTACATCCGTCTCAGGGATCATCTCCTGAACTTGGCTACTCTGGCTGATCTTAAATTGTACTCCAGACTTAGCAACTTGGTCAAATATCGGGTCTAGAGTAGGAAAGGCACGAGGAGTAAAATAGATAAGCAAAATCTGTTCCTAACCTTGCTCTAGCGCCTTTCTGACATACCCTCTCCACATGACGGTCAAGGTAACAGGAACCATCTCCCAAAAATACCCATCAGCCACACGGAGAGGGGCGGTGCGGAGAGAGTGGCGGAGAGGGCAGATGCGGAGAGACTGAGAGGGCGGTGGGGGAGGGAGGAGGAAACTAGTGTGCAGCAGAATTTAAAGGCGGAAGGTGAAAAAATGGCACGGATGCGAAAACAGTGGCGTGGGATGAAAAACAATTGCGCGGGATATCAAATTTTTGCTTGCCGAGCACTCGGCAAACACAAATTATTTGCCGAGTGCCTCAAATTTGGCACTCGGCAAACATTTTTTATTTTTTAAAATTTTGACAAATGTGTTTTTCAATTTTTTCTTGACAATTTTTGTGAAACATTTTTAAATTTAGTGGGTAAGGCCTAAAAATAGACTCAAAAACATGAATATAATTTTTTTGAACAATTTAGTTTATTATTTAATGCACTCGCAGTTCAAATTTGACATGTTTCAATTTAAATCCTAGAAACACAATTAATTAACTAAAAATAGCTAACTGACTTAGAAAAATACCAAATTTTTTATGGGATAAGATACGTTGTATTTTGAGTATAAAAAAGTTTCAAGTTAAATGAAGATTTAACCATTGATTTATTTTCAAACTCAACTCATTCCTTCTTTAAATCCTAACTCGTCCTCGGAGAATCTCCGGTTTTCATAACATCCCACGTGATAACTTTTTTGAAATATTTTCAAATTTTTATCACAATATCTACATATCATATCATAACACCATGACAAGTCTCGTGTTTTTCAGACTTTATTTGATTTTTTAGAATTAAAAAATCATTAAGCTCCACGTTGCCGATCCAGTGTCGCAACCTAGATTTTTCAAAATTTCTTTACATTTAGCGGGTAAGGTCTACAAATAGACTCAAAAACTTGAATATAATTTTTCTATAAATTTTGGTTTATTATTTCATGTACTTGCAGTTCAAATTTGACATATTTCAATTTAAATCCTAGAAACACACTTAATGAATTAAAAATAGTAAACTGACCCCAAAAAAACCAAAATTTTACATGAGATAAGTTATAATGTATTTTGATTGTATAAAAGGTTTTAAGTTGAAACAAAGATTTAACCATCGATTTGCTTTCAAACCTAACCCATTCCTTCTCTAAACCCTAATTCCTTCTTAGAGAATCTCCAGTTTCTTAACATCCTATGTGAAAAATTTGTCGAAACATTTTTAATTTTTTATCACAGTATCTATGTATCATATAATAACACCATGACAAATCTTGTGTTTTTCAGACTTCATTTGATTTTTTTTAAATTAAAAAACCATTAAGCGCTATGTTGTCGATCGAGTGTCACATCCTAGATTTTTCAAAATTTCTTTTAATTTAGTGGATAAGAAATAAAAATGAGCTCAAAAACATAAATGTGATTTTTCTAAAAATCTTGATTCATTATTTCAGGCACTTGCAGTTCAAATTTCACCTATTTCAATTTAAATCCTAAAAACATACTTAATGAATTAAAAATAGCAAACCGACCTAAAAAATGCGAAATTTTTACATGGGATAAGATATGTTGTATTTTGAGTATAGAAAAATTTTCAAGCTAAAATCAAATTGCAAATATCACATAAGCTTGAAATAATTTTCCACACAAAATGATGGCTTTTTCGGGTTTGCCGAGCGTTTTTCAAAAAACTGAAAAAACACTCGGCCAACCCAGAATTTTTTTGCTATCCAAACACGCCGTCCAGACGTCCGTTAGTACCAATTTTTTTTGTTTTTTGCCGAGTGTCACAGGGTTTGCCAAGTGCATTCCCATTATGCACTCGGGAAGCCTCCCTTTTCGCCGAGTGTAATTGTTTACCGAGTGTTTTTTTAAAAACACTCGGCAAACCCATCTTCGCCGAGTGCCCAAAATAATGCACTCGGTGAAGATACAGTTTCCTGTAGTGAATTCTGATGTTACCCAGTTATCGAGTGGTCAGGGCTGGTTATAGCTTGGTTTGTGGTGGTTACGGAGTGATTTTGGCTCGTAATCGATGCCGCACTATGAGAAAAATAGGGGTTTACCGAGTGTCTAAGGCACTCGGCAAAGCCCAAAATACACTCGGTAGGTTGTGGCGTGGCGCGACGTGGCGCGGGGGCGGAGAGGGGCGTCGGTGGCGGGGGAGGACCGGAGAGGTCGCCGACGGTGAGGAAGGGCGCTGGAGAGAGGGGCGGCACGGCGCGGGAGTGAGGGCTAGAGAGAGGGCACAGGAGGCAGCGGAGCTGTGAGAGGGAGGAGGAGACTGCATGGGGAGTTTGAATTTAAAGGAGGGAGAGTGAAAAAAAGCGCGGAGTTAAAAAAAATGGCGTGGCGCGCTGAAAAAAGGCGGGACGCGAATTTTTTTTGCCGAGTGCAAACACTCGGCAGTGTTTGCCGAGTGTCTCAAATTTGGCACTCGGCAAACATTTTTTTATTTTTTAAAATTTTGTCAAATATGTTTTTCATTATTTGACTTAACAATTTTCATGAAACATTTTCAAATTTAGTTGGTAAGGTCTAAAAATGAACTCAAAAACATGAATATGATTTTTTTCATACAATTTAGTTTATTATTCAATGCACTTGTAGTTTAAACTTGACATGTTTCAATTTAAATCCTAGAAACATAATTAATCAACTAAAAATAGCTAACCTAGAAAAATGCCAAATTTTTCATGGGATAAGATATGCTGTATTTTGATTGTAGAAAAAGTTTCAAGTTTAAATGAAGATTTAACCATCGATTTGCTTTCAAACATAACCAATTTCTTCTTTAAATCCTAATTCATCATAGGAGAATCTCTGGTTTTCTAAACATCCTACGTAATAACTTTCTCGAAATAACACCATGATGGGTCTCAAGTCTTTTAGACTTTATTTGATTTTTTAGAATTAAAAAACTATTAAGCTCCACGTTGCTAGGGATGTCAATGGATAAAATACTCGCGGGTAGTGTCTGCTCATACCCGTACCCGAGTAAATAGACCCATACCCGTGCCCGTACTCGCCCACAGGTATGAAGTCTTCCCTATACCTGTACCCGCATGGGTATTGGATACCCGACGGGTACCCATACCCGACCGAAGGTCAGGGGCGGCAGGACATATCTTGGCTGAGCAGCGGCGGCTGCAAGATAAGGGGACCGATGACGTCGTTGCGCGTGAGAGAACACTGGTGGCGATGGTGCGCGCCACGCTAGTAGCGTCACGCGGTGGAGAATGAGGAGAACTGGCGATGGCGACGTGAGCAAGGGAGCACCGGCAGCGTCGGCGCGTGAGAGAGCATCGGCGGCGACGTGATGAAGAATCGGTGGCGGCGATGTGATGGAGAACCGATGGTGGCGGCGTGATGGAGAACTGGCGGCGGTGGCGCGAGGGAGAACCGATGTTAGCGGCGCGTGCCAGGGAAAACCAGCGGCGTCAGCGGGCGCCAAGGAGCACAGTGGCGGCGACGCACACGTGTGGAGGAGCATGAGAAGTGCGTGGGAGTGGTCTGGGGGAATAGTAGAGAGACTGAAAGAGGGCTAGGAATTAGGGTTTGTATTGGATTGTTGTTAGGCTTTTGGCATTTTGGCCCAATTAATATTCGGATAGACGGATAAACGGGTATGGGTACTACTCTCCTATATCCATACCCGTTTACCCGATGGATATATGTTTATTTCCATTTATATATCTATGGGTACCAATTTTTTTCCGTACCCGCCCCCTAATAGGGTAATTACCCACGGGTAAACGGGTATCGGATACCCATTGCCATCTCTACATGTTGTCAATCGAGTGTCGTAATCTAGATTTTTCAAAATTTCTTTCCATTTAGTGGGTAACGCCTACAAATAGACTCAAAAATATGAATATGATTTTTCTATAAATTTTAGTTTATTATTTCATGCACTTGCAGTTCAAATTTGACATATTTCAATATAAAGCCTATAAACACAGTTAATAAATTAAAAATAGTAAACTGATCCAGAAAAATACCAAATTTTTATATGAGATAAGCTATGTTGTATTTTGATTGTAGAAAAAGTTTCAAGTTCAAACAAAGATTTAACTGTCGATTTGCTTTCAAACCCAACCAATTCCTTCTTCAAATCCTAATTCATCCTCGGAGAATCTTCGGTTTCTGAACATCGTACGCGACAACTTTCTTCAAACATTTTTAATTTTTTATCACAATATTTATGTATCATATTATAACACCATGATAGGTCTTGTGCTTTTCAAACTTTATTTGATTTTTTTAGAATTAAAAAATCATTATGCTCCACGTTGTTGATCGAGTGTGGCAACCTAGATTTTTTAAAATTTCTTTCAATTTAATGGATAAGAACTAAAAATGGAATCAAAAACATGAATATGATTTTTCTATAAATTTTGGTTCATTATTTCAAGCACTTGCAATTCACATTTCACCTATTTCAATTTAAATCCTAGAAAAATACTTAATGAATTAAAAATAGTAAACGGATCTAGAAAAATACAAAAAATTTACATGTAATAAGATATGTTGTATTTTGAGTGTAGAAAAATTTTCAAGCATAAACCAAGATGCAAATATCACATATGCTTGAAATATTTTTTTCACACAAAATGATGACTCTCTTGGGTTTGCCGAGTGTGGCAAACCCGGAAAACCTTTTTTGCCTGTACAAACACACCATCGTGACTTCCGTTTGTATCGATTTTTTTTCATTTTTTTATCGAGTATCAAACTTCACCGAGTGTATTTTTCGCTGTTTGCTGAGTGTATTTAGCCGGCACTCGGCGAACATCCCTCTTTACTAAGTGCCTAAGAAAATACACTCGACAAACCCTTATACACTCGGCAAAGAGCTGTTTTTCCGTAGTGCTGGTAACCAGCTAGTTGCAGCTAATAAATCGGTCAGTTTGTACTGGTTACTGGTAGATTTGCTGCGAAATCTAGCTAGGCAGAGTTGTTTTAAAAAAAAAATCTAGAAAATTAAAGAGAAATGGTAGGAATACTAATAAAAGTTGTGATATAATCCTTTGATTTACTTTAGTATGATATTTGTTGTTTTTAGTTGAATAACAAGTGAGATTTTTGTTGACAGAGCTTTCCCATAGTAATTTGTCAATACAAAATCGACATGATATGCACAACGCCGTAACCTCGCACGTGGCAATCATAAAATCAGAATTCACATCACACGCTTATAAACTACAACTTTCAATACATGACAAGTTTACAAGTTCATACATTCGAACAAACTTACCCTATCAATATTGGCTCCATATATTATAAGCGGTGTTGTATTCCTCAATATACAAGAGTTGCAAACCACGTGAAGCGAGAAAGTGTCCTTTGTACTCCTCCTAACTTAATTTATCATGTTCAAATTATAGTAGTTTGAGATTCTTCATATAACGTTGCATAAAATTTAGGATTTTATCACTTATATACGAATTTATTAGAAGGATCTACCATACACCGTGGAGTCACTACTAGAGTTGTAGGCATCATGTAGAGTGTACAATGGTTGTTGTCGACCTTTTGGAGAGTAATTGTCATCATTTGTTCACATGAAATACCTTGGTAGGTGACGTGAGTGACATATGTGAAATGTGAGTCGCCTACAATGATTAAATATTATGAGTAACAAAGTGATTGTGCTGTCAATTAAGATGTTTAACTATAAATAAAATTTACATATGAAACAGAGTGAACTATGCGTAGGTGATTCACCAGAATGACTGCTCGAGTCAGCCATGTGTCCTATATATGCCACCTCCACTGTCACCCCTTATAGATGATATCTCCACAATTTCTATAGACAATCCTGTTAAAGGAATTGTATATGAAATTTGTTTTTTTACATGCGGTTTTTTATGTGGACCGCCTGTAAAAAACTTGCCCTCTTTACAAATAAGCTTTCTTAGTGCTTCCCCAACTCAAAAAAATGAACAACTCTCCTTCGCCGACATTTTTATTTTCCGTCATTCAACATCTCTCCTATTTTCTCTGTTGTCTCTTGGCCACCGCCGATTCTCCCTCTCGAGCTACTCCACCTCCATGCCACGCTCGTGACTACGATCCCACAAGGCTTCTTCAACACTAGCTAGTAACCTTTGAGCATCGCACACTTTATTTTTCTAGTCACTAACAACACTTTCACATTTCATTCCCGTATTAGGCATTGAATCTTTGTCAGCATGTTAGATATACTTTTTACTCACAATTTCATCAACTTCCAAAATAAACACCTCTCTCTTTTGACAATTAAGATTCATAACAATATAATAGAAATTTTACGATGCCTTCTATTTAAATGAACGAATCTAGTTAGATTTATTGGGTTTTTGCCATGTGCAATTTTGCGTCTTTTAGCCACCGTCGCTCACAGGTCGAGAGCAGCCACTACAGGAAAACAGTAGTTCGCCGAGTGCCACAGGCACTCGGCGAAGCCCATTATGCACTCGACGAAGGGTTTTGTCGGCGAACAGGGGTTCGCCGAGTGTTTTTTATCGGACACTCGGCGAACCCTTCGCCGAGTGCCACACACAACACTCGGCGAAAAAAGGTGACTTGCAGTTCAAATTTCACCTATTTCAATTTAAATCCTAGAAACATACTTAATGAATTAAAAATAGCAAACTGACCTAAAAATATGAAATTTTTACATGGAATAAGATATGTTGTATTTTGAGTGTAGAAAAATTTTCAAGCTGAAACTAAATTGCAAATATTACATAGGTTCAAAACAAATTTTCACACAAAATGATGGATTTTAGGGTTTGTCGAGTGTTTTTTTCAAAAAACACTGGGCGAACCTGGCAATTTTTTTTTGCCGCCTGTTAACGGCAAAATTTGGTAAGGCACAAGCCCAACAAAGTTTCGGCACGGTCAATAAAAGTCAAGGAATCCGGTCAAAGCACGGTCAATGAAGCCCGTCCGCAATGCACACGTGTGACCTGATAAAGATACAAAGAAGCCAATAAAGGAGGGGATATATTTTACTGCGGAGATAAAGATGGAATCCGTTGCAGTCGTATCCGCGTAGGACGGCAAGTCTCCGGACTATAAATATGTAAATTCTAGATTAGAATAGGGAGGAATCAACAGATCAATCAACTCTCGGCGCATCGCCAAACTTGCCATCGGCGAGATCTTGCTCTCCCACGGGGCTGCATCGTTTCGATCTCCGGCGAGGGGTAAGTTTCGCCAAACATGTATTGATTCGTAGGTCTAAGGCTTCATCGGTTATGTCCGACATCTTAGTCTATGTATCGATCATGTTGTATCAGATGTGTGGTTTAAATCAAACATATTAGTCTAAGGCTTCATCGGTTAAGTTCGATATCTTAGTCTATGTATTTGATTCATATCATGTATCATTTATCTGGACGAAGTGTGTTCCGATATGTTTAGCATTATGATTTGCTGTGATTTAGCGACTATCTTGGTTCAGTTCAATCTTGCGATTACAGTAAAGGATAATGCGAACACAGATCGGGCATGCTGAGGCCAGATTCTATCGGAGTGTAAGCTGATAGGTTATCTCATGTCTATCAATGCTACACGCTTAAATTTCACGATGATCTAGGGTATCGAAGTCGGACGGTACGCATCGGCCTGGCGTTATTTCACTTGTCTTGCTTTTACGACCCGATGTTGGCCCAGATACCATTTTTAGTTGCTTTCACAGATTAGTTGGTTCAGGCCGATGCCGATGTCTCGATAGGTTTCACAGTAGATCTATTTCTCGTACATCGTACACCAGATATGCTGCATTGATTGGCCTTTATCATGTTCTTATTGCATTTTATTTATAGTCATTTAATAGATAGTCCGATACGCGTTGAAACCATCGGCTCGATAGCCAATAAGTGTTACTACTTACAATTTTCTTGTTTATCTTATCAGTTGCAGGATCAAACTGATTGGCACGCCACGAACCGCAAATTTAGGATCTGTACTAGAGTTAAGCAGATCTCTCATGCCACGCGTGTGATCAAAAACTTCACCAACACCGCCCAAACACACCGTGCCGCCGTCCGTTAGCACCGATTTTTTTTCATTTTTTACCGAGTGTCATAGGGTTTACCGAGTGCATTTCTATTAGACACTCATCAAACCCCTTTTTCGCCGAGTGTAATTGTTTGCCGAGTGTTTTTTCAAAAACACTCGACAAACCCATCTTCATTGAGTGCCCGAAATAATACACTCGGCAAAGATTTTGGCACTCGGCGAAGATACAGTTTTTTTATTGTGAGCACATGTAATGCTTACGCAAACCAAGCAGCACGTAAGCACTGCATGTCATAGACGACACCACCAATCTGTCAGTTGCTGATTAATATTAAAAGTGTTTGTTTTAAATTATGAATATAATAATCTAATTTATTAGTTCAAAGTATAAACAAACAGTATAATCTACAACTAAGATTATAAGATTATAGTAATCCAAGCTGGTGGAACCCATGTTTTTTAGCTTATTATTTTAGAAAGACTAAAATACATTTGCACTTCTATAAAAATCACTTACATTCATCTTATACTCATATATTAGCCCTCCACACTTTATTTTAAGGCGATTACGGTTTTTACCATCCAAACATAATAATACACACTAGTAATAATCTAGATTTACCAAACAACTTACAACTTATTTTTCTCTAGATTATTATATGAAAATTTTGTTATTTAGAAAAAAACTAACGTTAATTAATATTGAAACTAACGACAGTGACATATACGGACATAAAAATTAAAGTAGTGACATATACAAAAATAATAAATTTTCTGTGATATGTACTAGAAGCGGTGAATTTTCGGTGACATATATAAATTCTCTGTAAAAGAACGCACAGCGCCATCACATGAACTTGCGTGCATGCAAAGCCAAATGTGGAAAAGTCAGAGCCATAAGTAGATGTCTTCCCTTGCCAAAACCAATTTTAGTTGCGTCAGGTAAATAAGACGATGAGTTTGTGGAAAAGTCTTCACTTTCCAACTAATTTTGGCTGTGTGAAGCAAATGAGACGATGAGTTTGTGGATCCGTACATGTTTGATGTTTGATTGATCGCTAACTCGACC
>KE370780.1:99127-111515 GCA_000418225.1 Zizania latifolia
GCTCCCGACCAAGTGGTCGCCAGGGGAATCTTTCTCAGGTGATGCCCGGGAAATCATCGAGCAGGCGCGCGATGCGCGTAACATTATCTCACGCCATCGTGGACGGCGCGAGCGTAGCGAGCTTCGTCACCATGAGCGCTTTGATCGAAGCTATGGAACACCAGGGGTTAGCCATCACGAAGACGTTGATTCTCGTCACAACGGCTTCCCCGCCTTCACCGAGCGGCTTCGTCGGGTGGTACGAAGGAGAGGCTTCCGCCAATCGGGGATCGAGCCCTACGACGGCAAGACCGATCCATTCCAGTGGTTGAGGCTGTACTATACGGCCATCCGAGCAGCGGGAGGAGACCATGATGTCATGGCCAACTATCTCCCCATCATGCTATCACCAACCACCATCAGCTGGCTGGCTGGCCTTCTGGAGAACTCCATCAACTCATAGAGCCAATTGTGCGATGTTTTCATCGCTAACTATTAAGGAACCCAGCAAAGGCCGGCCTCTCGGCACGATCTACGCTAGATACGCTAGAAAAGTAATGAGTCCCTTCGGGACTATATCCATCGCTTCTCCGAGCAGCGGAACACCATCGCCAGCATCTCTGACGCTGACGTTATATCTATTTTTAGGATGGACTAAGAAAGCCATCGGAATTATTTCACCATTTGGTGATGAACGAGCCCGCGACGCTAGGCGAGATGATCACCGTCGCCAAACAGTTCGCCAACACCGAGGACACCGAGCGGGAGCAGATGCAGCGGAGCACTCGGGAGTCCCGCAAGGTCAAGAAGCGCTCGGATGATCGTCACCGATCGCCGCGGCATGACGACTGCAACAAACATGAGTCCTCCCCATCGAAAGATCGAAAGATGAAATTTGAGCACGTCATGGTCGCCGAGGACAAACCCCGATCCTAGGGACGGGGAACTCGATGATGCAGGAAATGCTGGATAAGCCCTGCATTTTCTATCCCAATAGCAACCACACCACTCGCCGATGCTACCAGCTGCAGAACCAAATGGTCAAAGAGGCAGAAGAAAATCCTTGATAAGATAAGCGTTGCCGGGATGATAAAAAGAAGAAGACTCGCCGGCAAGACAAAGACGCTGACCCCCCGGCTAAAAACGACTTCCAAGAGCCCGTTCGGAAGGTCTCGATGATCTTCGGTGGAGCGGTTGCGGAGGAGTCCAAGCGCCAGCAAAAGCTGCTCACCCGTCGTGTGAACACCATCAGCGACAGGGTGATCAAGCGCCTGCGATGGTCAAAGATTCCGATCACCTTTAACCGAGATGACCAGTGGACGGATGTGCCCAAGCCGGTTTGGTTCCCATTGGTGGTTGATCCGATAATCATGAAGGTACGTCTCAAGAGGGTGCTAATCGATGGTGGGAGCGACCTTAACATCTTATTCAAGGAAATTCTTTCCGCGATCGGCATTGATGAGTCGGCGCTCTAGAAGATAGACACGCCTTTTTACAGGATTGTCCTAGGAAAGGCCTCAATACCACTCAGCACGCTCACTCTGCCGGTAACATTTGGTACTCGGGAAAATTTTAGGACCGAGCACATTAAATTTTATGTTGCAGACTTCAAGACTGCCTACCACACGGTGCTGGGTAGACCCTCCCTCACTAAATTCATGGCGGTACCCCACTATACGTACCTAGTTCTTAAAGTACCAGGGCCATCAGGAGCCTTTTCTGTCAAGCAAGATGTTGCCACCTCTCATGCCTGTGAGCAGGACAGCCTCGCCCTAGGAGAAGCAGTAGATATTTCCGTCCAGATGGAAGAGACAATCTAGGCAGCCAAGACTACGCCGACCGCCGACCTCGACATCCCGACCGCCAAACCATCAACTTTAGGCTTGACACCCTCGCCGGCTGAGTACAAGAGTATTCAGCTCTCTGACGCCGCCCCCTCCAAAATGGCTCTCATCGGAGCAGCGCTGGATCCTAAATAGGAAAGCGCGCTCGTCAGCTTCCTCCGCGCCAATATTGACATATTTGCCTGGCAACCCTCTAACATGCCGAGCGTACCAAGGGAGCTAATCAAGCATGGACTACATGTCCTCCCGACCGCTAAGCGGTCAAATAGAAGATGCGCCGATTCATCCAAGAACGTAAGGAGGCCATCAAAGAGGAAATCACCCGACTGCTAGCAGCTGGGTTTATCAAAGAAATGTATCATCTCGACTGGGTAGCAAACCCAGTCCTTGTAAAAAAGAGAAATGGGAAATGGAGGATGTGCATTGACTATACTGATCTCAATAAGCGATGCCCTAAAGATCCCTTTCCATTGCCGCACATCAACCAAGTGGTCGACTCTACAGCCAGCTGTTCTCTTCTCTGCTTTCTGGATTGTTATTTGGGCTATCATCAAATCAGCCTGAAAGAAGAAGACCAAGAAAAGACATCATTGATTATTCTATTTGGCACATATTGTTATATATCAATGCCTTTCGGACTCAAGAACGCCGGGGCTACATACCAACGCGCCATACAGCGTTGCCTTGCCGATCAGATTGACCATAATGTGGAAGCCTACGTGGACGATGTCGTCACCAAGTCAAGACATCTAGAAAATTTAATTTCCGACCTCCAAGAGACGGTAGACAATCTTCGCAAATTCCGGTGGTGGCTCAACCCGAACAAATGTGTATTCGGAGTGCCAACCAGAAAACTACTTGGATTTATAGTTAGCAGTCGAAAAATTAAAGCCAATCCAGAGAAGATCTTGGCAATTATCAACATGGCTAAACCGACCAGCGTAAAGAATGTTCAACGCCTTACGGGTTGCATGACAGCACTCGGGCGTTTCATCTCAAGACTTGGTGAGCGGGGAATGCCATTCTTCAAATTATTGAAAAAAAGGGTTATTTCAAATGGACTCCATAAGCAAACCAGGCATTCACCGACCTCAAAAAATTTATGTCCACACCGCCTGTTCTGGTTGCACCGACCACTGGAGAAACTTTACTCCTCTACATCTCCGCCACGACACGTGTGGTCAACACCACCTTGATTGTTGAACGCCCGAAGGACGATCACGCCTACCCAGTCCAACGACCAGTATATTTTATCTCAGAAGTACTCGGACCATCAAAAGTCCGTTACCCATAAATTCAAAAGCTCCTCTATTCTGTGCTCCACACCGCTCGGAAGCTTAAGCATTATTTATAGGTGCACTCGGTGGATGTCATTACTGAATTTACTCTTGGTGATATTCTTCATAATCGGGATGCCACTGGTCGGATTGTCAAGTGGGCCATTGAGCTAGGTGATTACACAATTGATTTTAAGCATCGCACGGCCATCAAGTCTCAGGCTCTCTCTGATTTCATTACCGAGTGGACGGAGATTCAAATCCCGCTAACCGCCGAGACCCCGGAGCATTGGGTCATGTATTTTGACGGCTCCCTTAGCATTGACGGAGCAGGAGCTGGGGTACTTCTGATCTCTCCCTAAGATGAATGCCTGAAGTATGTTCTTTAACTTCTCTTTATGGCGTCAAACAATACAGCCAAGTATGAAGCACTCGTTAATGGCTTACGAATTGCCATTTCTCTTGGAGTTCAACGCTTAATGGTTTATGGCGATTCAAAGTTAATCATTAGCCAAGTCAATAAAGACTAGTCCCGCAGCAACGATAAGATGGATGCATACTGCACGGAGGTCTGTAGTCTAGAAGGAAAATTCTATGGCCTCGAGTTTCGTCATGTCCCTAGGGATGAGAACTTAGCCGCCGACCTCCTCGCTAAGCTGGGATCTTCCTGAGCGCTAGTACCGAGTGGAGTCTTTCTCCAAGAACTCCACAAACCGTCGGTTCAAGCTAAAGAAGCGCCACCATTGGAGCCCAAGGAAGCGCCTTCTGTTTTGGTTATCACCGATGAAATTGATGATCGGCGGCAACCCTTCATCGACTTCATCCTTACTGCCAAAGCTCCTGAAGATAAAGATCTAGCAATTCGCCTCGCCCGAAGGAGCAAGCAATATGTTGTTGTGGGAACTGAATTATATAAAAGGGCCGCCTCAACCCGAGTGCTCATGAAGTGTGTTACCCGATCGCAAGGGTCGGATATCCTCAAAGAAGTTCATTCGGGCTTATGTGGGAATCATGCTGGTGCCCGTACTCTGGTCGGCAATGCTTTCCGGTCTAGTTTTTATTGGCCGACTGCCAATGAAGATGCTAAGCTGCTGGTCAGGAGTTGTCAAGGTTGCTAATTTTTTGCCGAACAACACTATCTCCCTGTTCAAGCTTTCCAAACCATCCCACTCTCATGGCAATTTGCATGTTGGGGACTTGACATGGTTGGCCCATTCTAAAAGGCCCCGCAGGGATATGATAGTCTTTTTGTTGCGATTGACAAGTTCACAAAGTGGATTGAGGTTATGCCTCTCCGCACCAGCACAGCCAAAAAAGCCGCAGAGTTTATCCAAGATATTTGCTATCGATATGGTGTTCCTAACCAGATCATCACCGACCTTGGGATCCAGTTCACCGGAAATGATTTCTGGGAATTTTGTGAAGATCAGTGCATTCAAGTAAAATATGCCTCTGTGGCCCACCCGAGAGCAAATGGCCAATGTGCACGAGCCAATGGCATGATACTCCAAGGGTTGAAAGTCAGAGTTTTTGATCCCCTCAACAAATATAGCAGTCGCTAGATGAAGGAATTGCCAGCAGTGCTTTGGGTCCTTCGCACTCAATCTAGCCGAGCTACTGGTCGGACTCTATTTTTTCTAGTATATGGGTCGGAAGCCATTTTGCCGATGGATATGTTCCATAAGTCCCTAAGAATTCAACACTATGATAAAGGTACCACCGAGCAAACAAGACAAGAAGACATTGATAGCAACCATCCAATCCGATCGGTACCAGCAAGTCTTGCACCGCTATCACGATCATAATGTGCGCAATTGGTCAATCCAAGTTGGCGACCTAGTCTTACGCTAAATACAATTTGCAGTCGGTGTCCACAAACTTTCTGCTCCATGGGAATGTCCATTCATCATAGCAAAAGTTACTCGACTAGTTCATACCGATTGATGCGTGAAGACGGACAACGCGTGCCTAACTCTTAGAATATTGAGCATCTTTGTCGTTTTTACCCATGATGTTACAAGCTACGTATTCTTATCTTGGGTTAATAAAGATCTTCTTTTTAATTTTGTTTGTTGTCATTCCTTTTCCCACCCGACCCCGAGTGCTTGCATTCTTAACACTCTAACCTAAAGCTTATGACCCGCTCTAACTTTGGTGAGTTTTTATCGAGATGTGTTGTTCACTCGGGGGCTCGCCATTCACCCTACTGTTTGCCCGACCTCATTCTTTTGTTATTTCCGACTACTTGTGATGCTAAACGTTCCATATGGGTGCACGCGGATCAGTTCCCTACGCAGCGAACTACAGCTATATCAATCACTCGAAAATCAGAGAATCATGGTCGGACACAGCACAAATTTCATTTCAAAACATAAATTGCATTAAAGGTTCACTATATACACATAGTTCTTTTTTCTACATACTTTTCCTATTTATTCGGCAGATTCATCCGGAAACGGCTCCAAATCTTCCACGATAATGGCTGTCGTATCCTCTACCTCCTCATAGATCCGCTCCACGTCGGACTCCTCGACGTTCGCCGGCCACCCCGCCTGAATGTGATCTATTTGAGCAGTCGGGTACAGTGCTCGGACTATCCCGAGTGCGTGAGTGGTCGCCGACGGCATGAAGTCCCGAGCTTGCTCCCGCAGACGTGCCGCCGACCCCTAGAGCCGCTCAAGAAACTGCTCCATCGTCCACTAGACGTTAGAGGGCTCTCCGTCAATCATCTTGATGAGAGTTTTTGCCCTCGCTCAGACGTGGTCGAGTTGCGCCTGAGTATTCTTCAAGCGCAACTCTAGGTCAGCGAATTGAGCGTTTACTCGCTGATGAAGCTCTGAAACAGTACAAGGATAAGCGTCAGCCCATATTTAAAGTTGAAGTATATTGATGATAATATTGGCTGACCATACTTTTGTACTCACCGATAGCCTCATTGGCTTTCTTCTCGACAACTATGGTGGCAGCCTCGGCAAGACTCATCTTCTTCTTTGCCTCCCCATTTCAGCCTCCTTTGCCAATTTCTCCTTGGATTCATCCTGCTTGGCCACTGCTACCTCTGCTGTAGTCACCGAGCGGTCGGCCATGGCAGTCGCCGTCTCCAACTGGGCCTCTAATGACATTTAGTCTGCTATTCACGATAATTAGACTGCTACAAAACCTGTATGTTGCCAGCAATTTATTGTAGTGATGGGACGCTTACCGGAAGAACAGATATCCAACTAACCACGGAGGATTTCAACCTCTCACTCTGCCCTCATCCAAGCAGCCTCCCTCCGAGCAAGCTGCTCTGTCAGGCTCTGCACTTGGGCGTTGAGAGCATCCAAGTCCAAGTTGTGGCCAGAGTGGACCACATCCATATTCCCGACCAGCCGGTTTAGCACTCGCTGTAGTAGAGGCATAATTAAATACAAGTGATGGGATTCAACATACATATAGAAGTCAATATCACTTACGCTGGTCATACGGCTGAGACGACTTAATACGCCGTACCACTCGACCACTTCCCGCTGTACTTCATCACCAGCGGGGACTGGGCCATCTTCCGACCCCGTCACTACAGCGGCTGGGGGCACTTCATCTTCTGCCTCTCCCACTCGGGGATCGACGGTCGTCCGCTCCTCCGTTGCTACGCCTCCGGTCGGACCAGTCGCAGTCGACACACCTCTGACGTCAGTCGGGGCACTGCTACTGGGCGTAGCAACAGTCAGACCTCGGGGCTGGGACAGTCGGCTTGATGGTGGGTACGAAGATAACCACATCAGTGGTCGCCATCATCGCTACAGCGGTTGTCACACATCCCGATGTAGCCATTGCCGCGCCGTTCCTCCCGCCGACCACCCTAGAACCACTGGCCACCGGAGGGCTAGTCACGCCGTCATCGTCTAGCAGCGTTGTCGGTGCATTGACAAATAACACAAAGATGAATTTTATAACCTCAAAGGTATTCATCAAACTCGATAAGATATTAACTCACCAGGCTGACCTTCGGAATGCACTCATCTTTATCAGCCGGTGTAGGCCCGAGGGGTCTCCCGATGGTGGAGATGGAGGGGGCGGCGATGGAGGTGTAGGTGATGATGATGATGATGCCATCACCGCCCCCCGACCGGCCCGCCATCGGACGTCTCCGACTCGGCACCGGCCTCTCTAGAAAACGAAGATGTTACCTTAGGTTTCCCTTGCGATACCACCTTCGTGCGTGGCTTCTTCATCACAAGAGGACAAACGTCTTTTTCCTTCCTCTTCCTTGTTCCGATCGGCCCAATCGACCAATCGATGTCCTTCTGCCCGACCCCACGGGACTACTCGGGCAAAGGTGCCAACGAACAATAAGCTTCTCACCCCTGAAATAAAGACTCCATCAGCACCTGGCAGATGATATTATCAACTATTATTGCCAAACTAACAAATTAGAAGCAAGGCCTTATCGCCGGTCGAGGATTCAACAACTTGTACGAGCGTGGGCCGTCCTCATTCCCGATCGCCGTCCTAGGGGCAAGGAGGTCCCACACCCGCTTGGTGCCCTCTTCAGCGGACAGGGCATCGACAGACTCCCGAGAGGGATCCGTCTGGCCCGCATACTCATACCCCGGCCGTGCCCGAGCCCTGCAGGGATAAACGCGATGGAGCACGAAGCTAAGGGCCACATGGACCCCTATCAGCTTCTGTCTCCGAAGCTCGCTGATTTCTCGGACCAGCTCCACTACTTGGGCCTGGTCCTCTGACCCGCACTGGTCCGACCAAGTCAAAGCCTAGGCCGGCAACCGGTCGGTCTCCGGCGAAAGGGCTGGCTCGTGGTTCCCAATGTAAAACCACTGAGCGTGCCAGCCCTTGTTGGACGTCGAGAGAGGAACGGCGATGGACTCGGCCGCCTTGCCGTCGCGGAGCTAGATCCCGACTCCGCCAACGACCCTCTTCTTCAAAAAACGTAGAGAAAAGAAATAGCGAAAGAGATTGAAATGGGGGTCGATGCCAAGGTAGGCTTCGTAGAGATGGATGAAAATGGAAATATGGAGAATAGAGTTGGGGGTAAGATTGCAAAGAGAAATATCATAATGGTGAAGGAGGCCTCAAAGGAAGGGATGGGCTGGCAAGCCAAACCCACGATGAAAAAAGGACTCGAACACCACCAGCTCGTTGGTGTTCAGGGTCAAAAAGTTCTCTCCCGCCACCACGCGCCACAAGGATAGTGCCTTCTCTAGGAGAATCCGTGGTGATCGACCTCACGAACTCCTTGGAGCAGTCGATGCTAGTGTTGGAATCACTGGTCGCCATAGAGACGGTACACTGCGGAGCAAGCGGCTTTAAGTTAAAGAGGCGGCGAGCTTTATGAAGGCACACCACGCAGTTGCTGTGGTGATCGGGACGGCGAGGTGCCAGCAGGAAAGCTTTGTGTGAGCGGAAGAAAATGGACAGCGGAAGCGTGCGACGAACGAAGCATTCTAGGGGCTACTTATAACCGAACGCGCGATGGTTCGGGCCCCCACTCCGCCGCAATCGCATCGAGATAATCCCATGATTATTTTTCACCAGTCAAACCGTTGCGATGACTCTATCCGGCCGCTCAGAACAGATCAGACGGTTGGACACGGGAGCCTAATCAACGCCTACCATTCCAACCGACATCCGCTTGTCGGAGCGCTTGGGAAATCGCGCACACATCAAATCAAATCCGTCAACATCATGTCCCCTCGATCAAACGCCACTTCGCGAAGACCACCGTGGACCCCGCGAACTCCATTACTTCCGCTGTCGCCGGTCTATCCCGACTGACACCATGGGCCCCATGTACCCCATTACTTCTGCAACTAGCAGTCTGGCATTTTCTTTGCTGAAGCACATGGTAGACCCCACGAAGACTGCAGTTGCCGATATGCGGCAACTAGCATCTGTTTCGCCAAAATCTCCGTGAACCACACTCCTATTCACTGCAACTGTCACCTTTTCGCCAAGATGATGTGGACCCCACGTACTCCATTACGCCAAAAAGACTCTAGTAAACGCCTTCTCGCCCACAACATCAAAGATTTAAAATATACTTGGGCCCCGATAAAGTATCCGACCGAAACAACGCCTAAGGATTCCAATTTATCCTGCTCTGATAAGTGGAGCAAAAATTTAGATCTTGAAGCTTATTTTCTCTAACAAACCTTCAAGCTCGGGGGCTACACCCGGTAAGTGCACCTGGTCGGTGCCCCTACCTGATTGAAGAAAAAATCCAACAAGACGGAGCTCTTTACAACTTCTCGACTCCACTCAGAAGATTATCGCCTTTCTGCCACAAAGAGCTCGGGGGCTCCTGTCGGGGATATAACCCCGAGGTACTCTCCGAGTAAATTTATGGTAATCAGACAAAAGATGGGGTCGAAAGGACAGAGCATTAATTACGACCTAGAAGGGATGCTGACCATAAGGACTCGGGAGGACGCCCGACCACCAGCACTCGGAAGGACCCCCGACCACACGCACTCGGGAGTCCGTTCAACAGTCAATCCATACAATCAATGGCAATAAAACTCTAGGAAGTAACAGTCAAATCAATATAGCGAGTAACCGCTGTAATTATTGGCCCACGATCCCAGGTGATTAAATCAATTAAAAAGGGATTAATGGGGCCGATTAATCCCTGAATGGTAAGCCCTGATCCCTATAGTATATAAAGGGATTGGGGACACCTCTTATGGGGACGTCTTTTTAGACATACATAGTCGCTTTCTAATCACGAATACAAACGCATAGGATTAGGGCTATTATCCTCCAGGAGGCTTGAACCTGTTTAAAATCTCCTGTCTCTCTCTCTTTGTGAGGCAACCATTGGATTCGATCATAGTATTCCTCCTACACCTACATAAATCTAGTCCTCGGGTATCCTTCAAGGATACTGTTGTTCTTACACAATAACATGGACCTTTTGCAAGGTTTCTCCAGGAGAATGGCATAGTTGCCTAATATTCTACACCGGGCAAACGTCAGCAAAACGGAGTGACAGAAAGGCACAATCGCACCTTAATGGATATGGTGAGTAGCATGCTAAATTATTCCACTCTACCGATTAATTTGTGGATGGAGGCGTTAAAAACCGCCATTCATATTCTTAATCGGGTCCCTACTAAGTCGGTGCCTAAAACGCCGTATGAATTATGGACTGGACGAAAGCCTTCACTTAATTATCTAAGAGTGTGGGACTATCCTACTGAGGCTAAGATATTTAACCCAAATATTGGTAAATTAGATTCTAAGACAGTAAGTTACTATTTTATTGGCTATCCAGATAAGTCCAAAGGTTTTTGTTTCTACTGTCCTAATAGACATATTAAGTTTATAGAAACGAGACACGCGGTCTTTTTAGAAGACGCAATGATCAGGGGGAGCACGGTGCTTCGAGAGATTAGCCTTGAAGAGAAGCGGGTCTACGTAACCACTCCTATGATTCAAAAGCCAATTTTTCACATGTCTGTGGTAGAACCAAATTATCCAGCACCTGTGGTTGGATCATCATCAGCAACACCTAACGTTCATGAAGCCCCTGTTATTTAGGAACCTGAAGTTTCAAATGTTGTTAATAAAGAAGAAGAAGAATAGCCCCCGCACTTAGAAAATGATGTGCCAAACCAAGAGAACATCAGAAGATCACAAAGAGTAAAAAGGTCAGCTATTTCTAACGATTATGAGGTTTATATGAGTGAAGAAATTCAAATAGAGGACGATCCCGCCTCTTTTAAAGAAGCCATAAGAAGTCCCCACTTATCTAAATGGCTTGAGGCTATGGAAGATGAGATGAGGTCTATGAGTACTAACAAAGTTAGAAAATTAGAAGAAGTTCCTAAAGGAGCCAAAACAGTAGGCTGTAAATGGGTCTACAAGATTAAACGTGACTCCCAAGGGAATATCGACAGATTTAAGTCAAGACTTCTGGCAAAAAGCTTCACTCAAAGAGAAGGAATAGATTATAATGAGACATTTTTAACTGTTTCATCTAAGGATTCGTTCAGAATCATTATGGCATTAGTGGCATATTATGACTTAGAATTACATCAGATGGATGTAAAAACGACATTTCTCAATGCGGATTTATATGAGAATGTCTATATGGCACAACCCAAGGGTTTTGTCATAGAAGGGAAAGAAAATTTAGGATGCCTTTAACTAAGTCCATTTATGGATTAAAACAGGCCTCCAAGCAATGGTACTTCAAATTTGATGAAACCATAAGAAAATTTGAGTTTAAGAAAAATAAAGAGGACGACTGCATTTATGCTAAATTTAAGAATGGAAAATTTATTTTCCTCGTTTTATATGTGGATGACATCTTGCTTGCAAGCAGCAATGTCAGTCTACTATTAGAAACTAAGAACTTCTTGTCGTCACATTTTGATATGAAAGATCTTTGTGAAGCTTCCTATGTATTGAGAATTAAAATTCACCGAGATAAAAATAAGAGGGTATTAGGATTATCACAGAAGACATACTTAAAAAGATTCTAAGAAAATATAGTATGCATGCGTGTAAACCTTTGCCTACTCCGATAGTCAAGGGTGATAAGTTTGGGAATTTTCAATGTCCCAGGAACCAATATGAGATCGATCAAATGAAATCGGTTCTATATGCTTCTACTATCAGAAGCTTGATATATGCTCAAGTTTGTACTTGTCTTGACTTAGCTTTTGCTATCGGGATGCTTGGCAAATATCAGAAAAATCCAGGCATAGATCATTGGAAAGGAGTTAAGAAAGCCTTACGATATATACAAAGCATAAAAGACCTCATGCTAACGTATGAAATATCACATACCCTTGAAATAGTGGGTTATTCAGATTCAGATTTTGCGAGATGTGTAGATACTAAGAAGTCCACGTCAGGTTACATCTTCACACTCGTAAATAGAGCTGTATCATGGAAAAGCTCCAAACAGACCGTCACTGCATCTTCAACGATGTATATCGAGTTTATAGCATATTATGAGGCCACTGGACAAATATTATGGTTTAAAAAATTTATACACGGTCTTAGAGTGGTCTACAGCATTGAAAGACCACTTAAGTTGTACTGTAACAATAAGCTAGCAGTATTGTACTCCCATAACAACAAGAAGAGTGGTGCTGCCAAACACATCAATATTAAGTAATGTGTTGTTAAGGAGAAAATCCAAGATTAAACTATTAGTCTTGAGTATATAAGTACCAAGCAAATACTTGCGGATCTGCTCATTAAAGACTTACCACCCAATGTGTTCAGAGAACACTTAGCTAGCATGGGTTTAAGGGAAAGCCTATGATCTTTGGATAA